>JBBMKC010224536.1:0-11983 GCA_037834085.1 Bipalium vagum
CAATCTTCAGATAATAGCAAATGACAATGGTTCTCCTCCTTGCAATAATCTTCCGACGCAATAGCAATAATTCTTCTAAATATAATCTTCCGACGATCAAAAATAATAGCAATAGTTCTCTATCTCAATTCTTTGGCAATCCACTGCGGATTCCAACTCATTATATGCTATTCTGATTAGACGATCAATCATTCGTAGACCGGCTTTATCAATGGGGAATGTCGATTCCCTTTTTAGCTTGATAATTCTAAATCGGTCCCTCCTTGCGGACCCTGATTTAATCTTGGCAATTTAGGTTCGACATTGTCAAGATTAGATCCTTTTTGGAAATAATAAATTGCCTTTTTTTATTTGGATGTACTTTACTATTTTATTATTATTAATTTATTTCTGACCCTCTTGTGGTCTTAATAATTAATTGATAGTAATCAATCTAAACCCTGTTGCGGTCTCTACCATACTTCTACTGTTACAATGGTTGGTAGGGATATGTCCTTGGCTAACCCAACAGTTATATTAGTACTTTATGACAGATATCTACTCATATCTATTCACGAAAGCACTCTGCTGAACTTCTCACAATCTTTTTACGGAAACTCATATTTTCTCCCAGTGGAAAATTATAAAATTTGTTCTGGTGGTGATTTACTGATTATTTGGGCTTTGTTGGATCTGCACTTGGTAATAGAAACTTCAGTTGTTCGTATTCTTCGACGCACTAAACAAGAATAAATAAAATAACGAAATATTGAAACAAGAATTGTCAAATAAAATAACAGTGCCTTTTAGCACCCTCGTGTTACCGGTGACCTCAGTGAATTAAATGCGTCACGAATGATTACAAAAATTAACTGTACTGTTGTCAATAATATTTCATCAAAATATGCAACATATACTGAGAAGTTCATTTTGGCCAGACGGACAAGCCATGCAAAATTAGTGTGGCATCCAACCTGTTAAAATACAAGAACAATAAATACAGAATCAAACCTTAAACTGTATTTTACCACTTATTAATCAATAAACTTGGTAATTTTTATGAAGTATTGATATTGTTGTTACACAAAAAATACAAAATCAAATAAAAGTTTGACTGAATCATTATTATTGATTTTATTATGATACATAATACATTGTTGATCCTATATAACTATAGTATTTGAATAAATCTATTTTTGATTAACTTGTGATGTTTAAAGAGTAATTCAAAACATTCTAGAAATATAAACTGAAGAATTGAAACCAATTAAGGGCAAGCCTATCTTGTTACTTCCTTAGAAATGTCGAAAAACAATTATTAATTCAGAAATCAATTAATGCCTAAATTTCTCAAATTGATTTTATCCAGAAAATTTTATATTTAAAATGAGATTTTTTTATATATATTTGACGATTTCTACAGAAAAGTTCAGTCAAAATTTTAAAATCTGAACATTATCAATGTAAATGTATTTCCTTTGAGAAAATTGCACAATTCAAATTATCTCAAAAATATTATTAATCTTTTCCATTCAATGATACTTGTGCATTATTTTAAAATATAACAATAAAATTGTACTTGAATGAACTCTATTCAATTTCCTGTATTTATTTATAATGCCCAATCATGAATTTTAGTTCAAATAAAAAAATAATGTCTGAATATCGAATTCGAAATAAAATAATTGAAAATTTTTTTCGTAAATCTTGTTCCAATGAAAAATGATCTAGTAAAAACCATTATTAAAATAATTTCAAATAATTTGTTCATAAATTAACATAATTAAATAAAATAAGTAGTTTTAAAAGGTGAAAATTTGAATAACTGTTGTTGAGAATATTTTTGCAAATGACTGATGCAGAGTACGTTATTTACTATGTTCAATGTATATTTTAAGTGCAATATGAAATATTAAATGGCCAATGTTTATTAATCCAGTGTTTTTGTCATCTATATAGACGCACGACATATATATAGTCAATTATGGTTTGACATTTTTCTGCCATATTTGAAAATTAAAAGTCGGTCTAAAACAAGATTTTAATTGTAATTATCATCTAATTTTCATTTCATTTCATTAACGTTTCTAATATTATCTTAAAAATCTGGGTCACTGAAAATTTTGCAAATCGTTCAAATCGATATTATTAAGCAAAACTAGTTTCGAAATATGGACATTAAAATAACTAATGAAAAGTAAGCATTTATCAAAATGACGGAACTACAAGAAGATACCGATTTATTAAGGTAGTAACTGGAAATTTATCAAAACGTGTTCTGTATTTTATTAAGTCATGGACGCTAAAACCGTTTCATGTTTACTAAATTTTAGCTATTTTGAAAACATTTTCATGTCTCTAATCTGTTAAAAATGGTGTAATTTATTTTAATTGTCTTTTCGATAATTTTTCCATACATTTTTCAATGATTTAGCCATTATATATACCGAAACGATCTGATAATGTTTCAGGCAGCGTTTTGGATCTCAATAATTTGTTATGCTTATTATTTTTTATTATTTAGTCAAAAAGAGTTAGAAGATGGTGAGATTGAAGATGGAGAGTTGAATGAGGCTGATTGTATAGAGACCATTGATAATGAGCCTGAGATTATATGTATTGATACTCATGATGATTCTGATGATTTAAATATTAACAATAAGTATGTTGAGTATGATTGGAAACGCCATTTTTAAAATGTCATTTTAGGACAAATGTTAAAATAAAGAAACATAATCTTCATAAAAAAAGTTCGCTTAGAAAGCGACATTTAAATTCTGAAGAGAAAGGGGATGGGATTTTGAAAAAGTCTAAAAAATATAATGATGATGGTGATGGTGATCGATATTCATCACCTGTGAATTGCTCTGTAAATAAAATCATTATCGATTGTGATGATTATCAATCGGGAAATGTAGACAATTCTTGTAACTATGGTAACAATGATGAGGCTTATGATAGAGGTGAAAAAGATCAAAAGTGGGGTAATGGTGAGAGTGATGAGGAATTGTCTGGGTCTAAAAATAATAGACCTAATTATTTAAAGGAAAATAGAAATATGTCACCGGTGTATGAGTGTAGTAATGATAATAATAATCCTGTTAGTGAAGAGCCCAGAGAAGTTGCTAAATGGAATGATTATGATAGTGAGGAAGAAAGTAAAACAACCAGCGAGGCTAATCAAAGTTCTTTTAATGAATCAAACAAAGTAAAGTACAAAAATAATAATTCATGGGATTCAAATAAAGGAAAAAGTGATAGTTTTGAAAGAAATGTGTGTTTAGATAAGGACGATAAAAACGAATCTGAAAATCAGGGGGAAAGTAACGATCCTGATAATTTAGATGTTGTGAGAAATTCTCCGGTAACTGGAAGTGGTTGGGGTTCATATGAGAGCCCGACAGGTGAAAATCAGGAAAGTAAAAGAAATGAAACAAAAAATGATAATGATAACTTTGGTAAATGGGGTTCATACGATAGTCCTGATAAAACAAATGATGATAATCAGAAATGGGGTTCTAAAGAAAACGAAAATAATAGTAGCTCTAATAAATGGGGTTCTTATGAAAGTCCTGATAAAACCAATGATGATAATCAAAAATGGGGCTGGAAAGGCAACGAAAATAATAATTCTAACAGATGGGGTTCTCGTGAGAGTCCTGACAAATCAAATGATGGTAATCAAAAATGGGGTTCCAGGGACAATGGAAGACAAAACGATGATAATGATAATTCTGGTAAGTGGGGTTCTCGAAGAAATGGAAGGCAAAATGATAACAGTTTCAATAATAAATGGGGCTCTAATGATAATTCTGAAAAGTCAGATGATAACAATCAACGATGGAATAATAGAGATAATCGAAAAGATAATGAAAACGATTCCCAAAGATGGGGCTCACGTGATGGTTCTAGAAGAAATAATTTCAGGCGGCGAGGGACGCGAGACGGTTCTCGAAGAAACAATAGCTTTCGAAGATGGGGTGATTCTCGTGATGGTTCGAATGGTAATCAAAAATGGGGGTCAAATTATAATGATAATAATGACGACAAAAAGTGGGGTTCAAATTATAATGATAATAATGACGACAAAAAATGGGGTTCGAGTTATAATGATAGCAACAATGATGACAAAAAATGGGGTTCGAGTTATAATGATAGCAACAATGATGACAAAAAATGGGGTTCAAATAGTCCTCAAAGAAATGATAGTAATAAAAGATGGAATTCAAATAATGCGAGTCCCCAACGAAGTAATGATGATAATACAAAATGGGGTTCTTCGCCTACCGATACTAGCCAAACTATTAATAATGATAACCCTATTCCTGATTCGACTGAAGTTCCTGAAAAAAGTGCTTGGGGTAATTATGATAGTGACGAAGACACGAACCAACCAACCAAAACAAATTATACGACGAACGAAACTAGGGAAACTAATGTAAGCAATAATAAGGATGATGATAGTAAATCTCCAGAAAAATCTACCTGGGATTCACTGGAAAGCAATAATTTTTCAAATAATAAATCCAATAATAATGATGAAGGTTCAAGTTTTGGTAAATGGGGCTCTTTTGAAAGTGATGAAGAAGATAATTCAAAAAGAAAAGAAGATACAAAGGTCAGTAATAACATCGATGGTAATAGTAGTGGTGGTGGTGGCAACTACAATAAAAGAAGCTGGGACGAAGAGGTTAGTGGGGGTACTACATATGGCGAATACAAAGGTCATTCGAATTATGGAAATTCTGGTTCCAATAGAAATGACAGAAACGATAAAAATGATAGAAATAAGAGATGGTCTAATCGTAATGATGGTGAAAAGCCACGAAATGTGTGCAAATACTTCAGTATGGGCTCTTGTCGCCATGGAGATCGATGTACATTTTTACACGAGTCTCCTACGAAGCAGCAGCAACAACAGCAGCAGTCATATTCGGTAAATCAAGAACCAAAAAGAAAAGAACTCTGTAAATTTTACGAACATCAACAGTGTTACAAGCGAGCCAATTGTTCTTATATGCACGAGGATTTCCCTTGTAAACTATTTCATGCCGGTTCAAAGATGTGTCCGTCAGGAGACAGTTGTAAATATTCTCATGCTCCATTGAATCAAGAAACAAAATCATTGTTGGAAAAATATCTTGATGAAAAGGTTGATTTTTAAAAAATATTGATAATTGATTTTTAAAAATTTAATTGATTTTATAATTGATGATTTAATAATTTTCATTTTTGAAAAATTATTTCTAATAATAACATGAACACCTTTTATTTTCATATATCAAATTGTTCTTTATTTTGTTTGGCCCGTACTCTACCTCTGTTATTTTCTCGATGAGAATCTAGTTTATTTTTCGTTGATTAATAAACTGAATATTAAAATATCACTTTAGAGTCATAAAAAAGCAAGTTGGTTATTAGAATAATAATAATGATAATAAATAATAATAATAATGATGATGATAATATTAATAATGATTAAATTATTTTTAATTGAAATTAAATATCGATTATCAAGTGCTATTGTACTATGGAATGGTTTGAAAAGTTGTGCTATAACATCGAGTGAATAACCGTGTTCAATTTCTTATTATTTTTTTATTGAAAGGAAGACTTTCTTTTAATTAATATCTGTTATCCAGGTCGATGGACGAACTGAAAAAAATGATTCTGATTGGAATTCAAGTAAAAGTGCAACTATTTTTAAATAATACAGGTTTATTTGAATTTATTTTACAGTCAATAAGAAATCTGCAATTGACGACGATATTGACAACGATGATGGATGGTAATCGTTTATGATATAATATCAATCAACGTTTCGTTTTTATCAATTTATCTTTTAGCGTTGGATTTGAACTGCCGGAAGGAGGCTTTCCCGATCCAGCATTACGTTTCCGTTATCCCAGTGCTCCAGATATGATGAGGTTCCCAGTTAGACCTTGGAGCTCTATGATGCGCTTCAATGATATGGCGGCCATGCCGGTTCCACATCAGATGGAAATGATGCACAGACAGCGCCTTCTTTGTCAATATCCCCTAAATGTTGGTCGAATGCTTTCTCGTGGATTTCGAGGCATGGTACCTCCAAATATGCACGAAGGATTTTCTAATGGGTAATTTTTCACTACATACTTATGTATTGATTATTAACTTGAAAGAATTGATTTTATGTTGAATTATATATTTTATTATACAATCGATTTTACACAAAAGTATGGTCAAGATAATATTTCTGGGTTTTCCTTTACAAACAATATTTATTTTTGTTTAAAAAAAATAAATATTTAAAAAGATTTTAATTTACCTATGACGCATTAATTCTTAATGACCTTTTGAAACTGGATATTAGTAAATTGATAAAGGTAAGGTAATAAAGGAAAGGAACTGATCTCATTTCACCTTCTAGATAAAATATTTTGCTTTATATATTATAAAAACGAGACTTGGGAGAAGGGATTTAATGATCAAACTAACTTAAAACATGCCCTAAATAAAATTATACAATTTCTGTTCATTAAATCTAATAATCTTTGATTTTCAATGAAAGCCTTATTTTTTTGGTAATATTTTATTCAGAGAATCTTTGTAAAATTGATTTTTTTGCTACCTGAAAAATATTAAAATTAAAATTACTCGTCATATTTTTACGTTTTCCGTGGTTTTCTGAAATATAATGATTGCTGATAATTAAATTAGTCTATTAATTTCAGCATTTATTTTCTTTTCCTTTTCATGTAATTGAGGAACCCCAATAGACAGGGTCATTGTGTAATCATACCCTTCCTCTGTTGAAAGATGTTAGGGGAGCAATTCACACTGTTGAAAAGTTGAGTGATTAAAATGTTTATTTTTAATAAATTTAAAATAAAAAATGTTATTAATAAAGTTATATTTTATAAAAAAAATGTAAGTTTCTTATAAAAAGATAATTATCCTAAAATCTATTGCTTTTCGAAAAAATCAATACTACTACTACTACCAATTCATTCTGCCTCAACATCTTCTAGGATACTTTAAATAGAGAACCATATTTTATTGATTTTCTGTTTATAATATCAATTTTTTGATTAACCTAGCTTATGTGAATTTTACATTGTTTTTTATCATCGAATTATTCTAATTTAATGAAAAGACCAATAATTGTGGCTTCCTTTTGCATTTTGCTTACATTCAAATGGAATTTTATCGATAAATCAATATGTGGGCCTTAATCAATCCCAATCGTATTGTAGATATCCATTTGATCTTTTCAGAATGCCCTATCCAATGCCCCCTATGATGGGAGGAGCGGGACTTCAGAAAATGCATCCCAGTAATCCAGGCGATCTCAAAGACAAAATCAATGTGTCAGATCCATATATTGACAATCTGGCTCAGCTCGTTGTAAGCAAGGATTTGCCAAATTCACCGAAACGTTTGGTTGATATGCTTGATCCAACTATGCAGTGTGAAGATATTGATGATTTCATGTCCGATACCGAAATCAATAGTTCCAAGAAAAATCTCTCATCTCCCGTGATGATGAAATCGCCGGAAATTATTCCACCCGGTGCCTATGTTCCTCGAACCAGCATGAATATGGTTCAGCCGAATGTGAGATTGGTTGGGTTTTATTGTCCGACGGACGTCAGCGGTGAATCGTATTGATTTATTTTTTCCAGGGACCGGGATCATCATTTGGGGCAGGAGCTGGTGGAGGAACACCTGGTGCTGGTAGCGAGCAAGCAATGTTGTACGGTGGAGGTTTTCCCGGCCATCCCAACGAATCGGCTATGATGGATTTGATCAATTTCTCAGCCATCCATTACTATCACAACCATCCCGACCCGATCGGTTACGATATTCCTTGGAAACCGGTACTTCTCGAGGTGCCAATCAAGATTCCCTACCCTCTGATGGACATCGAGACGGAGGAGCTGGCCCACAAATATTCCGATCCCCGGTTGAAGGGACATCCAAGCGTGTTGAATGCTAATACTGCCAATGACGAATCGGTGACATCAATGACGGCCTCCGCTACCACAGTCACCAACAACCAGAACAACAACAACCAATCATCGTCGTCGTCATCACCAAATTATTTGTGTTCCGCAAGCTCCGAAACGTTCAGCGGTGGATCGACATCGTTGATGCCTTTGAACGATTTTTTGCCCAAGTCCGATTTGTTAATGGCAAATCTAGGAGGAATCGGAGCACCGGGAGGACCAGGAGGAGGAATACATATCGATTCTTCGATGTTGTTCTCGCCCGTCGTTGGTGGATTGGAATTGGGCGGAGGAATAGGAGGAATTGTTGGCAGTGTAGCGGCAGGAGAAGAAGATATTTTCAATTTCCAGAACAAGCCAAAGTCGGTTTTAGGAGGAGGATCAGTTGTCATGGTAACGGAAACAGCCGATCAACAGCAAAATCGATTTGGCAGCGATCGATCTTATCTCCAAGATCCTCGGTTCAAAAGAAAGAAGGCAGTCGTTGCAACAAATCCCACCAATAATATTATGATCGAGTTCTCCGATTTGGAATGATAACCCGATGCGCGCTTGGCGGGGCACTCTTTGTTCTTCCTTTCTTTTTATACTCCTCTCTCTGTCAGTCTTCTGTAGTTGTTTTGATCTTGATCCCCCTTCTCTTCGTTATTACCACGTTGTGTTCATGAAAAAACATGTTGGTGTATGTTAGATTTAGTATAGGTCTCTCGCTCTCTGTTTCTGTCTGTGTGCGCTCTTGTTTTTTTAATGTCAATAATATAGAATAAAATTTGTACAAATTAAACAATTGTATTTTTATTTTTTGTTGTGCGATTGTGCGAAGAGAAGAGGAAGACAGAAATTGTAGAGAGGTGTGTGCATTATTTTTTATGTTCTCGATGGGGGATGGTGTTGGACATGTTTTGATCGGTGTGGGATAGAGAGCGAGGAATCCGGGACATTATAATTGAAGTAAGAGATGAAAGAGATTCAAATAGTTGTTCCTCTGACATCGGACTATTTGTAAAAATTATTATAGTAAATCAATTATTGAACTGTGTTTTGTGCTTGAGTAGTATATTGTTGATTGAATTATTGAGCTATTGTGGATGTGCTTGTTATATTCTCTCAGCTTGCCGTGTTTGTATTATTAGATTTTTGTATTGTAGTAAATAGTACTGACTTATTTTGTACAAAGATGAGGGAGGATCATGGATTTTTTGGAACTTTTGCATGTGATTGTATCAAAGTTTTTAAGTACACATCGTAGTCTTGTGGAGTTCAAGGTAGAAAATGGCGGAGCTTGCAATGAGCAATGTAAAATTTTTGTTGTTAAACCACTAATTGAACGTTACATGAAATTTGAAGAATGTAAATTTTTTAAAGTTTTTCTGTTTTGATTTCACCTTTATTATATGTAGTAATTGTAAAAGATTAATAATTTAATTATAATGAAACACAAGGACTTCAGTAAATGGTTATCAATTCTGTTAATGATCACTGTTTTAAATTGTCTTTTTAAAGAACAAGAGCGTTAACTATGAAAAGTGAAGTTTAGATTATCCAAAGTTTAAAATGCATTAACGTTTTAATATTTGCACTATAATTATTTTAGTAAATGTCACTTTTTGGGTTTTGCGTTTAAATTTGAATTTCTAGAGCTTTGAATAATTATAATCATAATTTGGGTAATAGTTTTATTGATTTTATAATTTAGACCGAACCATAAATCTTGTGTAAATATGTAATTTCTGCTCTACGCAAATGATCAAACTAATTTCTTCAGAAGGACATTTGTGCCTGTAGTGTCAATTACATGGGATTGAGAAGTTACTTTCTTATATTGATTTTGTTACTATCACTTGCATAGCTGGTTATGTAGAATTGGTATTTGTAAAAAATATTTAAAAACCGCTATTTTTGCTGAAATATTCATGAATGATACTATTAATTTATTTCTCTAAGATATTTCTGAAAACACTTAAAAGTAACCTAAAACGTCCACATTTGAAACGTAAGTTCAAATAATCATGCTCTTAATTGAAAAAATTGTCTACATATTCATAAATAGAAACCATAATGATCAAATTAAGTAATAAATTTATAATTGCATTGTTGGGTTTGCCAAAGGCACAAAAGGTAAGATAATAATTTTAATTTAAATTTTTGAAGCTTAAATTATTCTAAAAAGCTCTAAATCAAAATATCGCCGTCGAGATTTTGATATATTGGGGTAATAAAATTATTTTTTAGAAGATGTTCCGTTTCGAGGACTATAAATATTGATTAATAGTTTTTTTCGATCGAACATTATCTCGCCTTGGAGTTTGATAAATGACTATTAGGGCAAATAGCGTAGGGATTGGTTATCGGAGACCAATCTCTACGACTACATAAAGAGACGGCTGTTCCCAGAAAAAAAAAAGAATTTTAGCCAATGACTGAAATTCAGTGGATTATCGTCAGAAAAAGTATACAATCAGTTTTTTTATCAGATTCCATAAAGGAGAGGGAATTCTAACGAAAAGATTTATCAGAAGGTTTCAAGTGTTACAAGAGGAAAATTTCAGAATTACTAATTAGTTATGACAATGCCAACGAATTTTACAAGGGTACTCAGCGAGTTTAGGAATTCCTATGTGATCAGAAAAAGACCTAGTGACAACCCTTGACCTCTTGTCGCTCCGGGTGAGAGTATTATTGAATTTATTTTTGTTTTCTTTTTTTATTATTTATTTTTGCTTAAATAATTTAAATTACATTTTGATGTTAAATATAGAGCGTTATATCGTAGAGCGTTCCTGGTTCAATCCCTGGAATCTTCAATTTTTGCCATGACCTCGACCATCATGTTTGACAAGTTTTGTTTAATTATATACTCGTCGACATAATTTTAGAAACAGCTACTAAATTATGAAATAATTTAACTTTTTAAAATATCCTTTTGTATCAAGTTACAATTTTTCATTTATAAGCCCCAGTTTATAATTATTTATTTAATATATAAAATAGAAAAGTTTAACTTAAAATTAAAGGTTTGTGTAAAATATTCATTTGCGACATAATTGTTCAATATTTATGGTATCAAATTTAAACCTGACTCCAAAAATCTTAGGTGGTGCAAACAAAAACAATCAGTAAAGCAACACATATATTTATACACAAACACAAAATACAATACACGGAATTACAAAAGATAATGCAAGAGTCTGGGATCACAATTAATATCTGAAATGTTACACAACCCTTACACCATCGGATCAAACACCACACAATATATAATTGCAAAGAATAAATCAAATGTAATCTTAATCGAATATAATAATGATCAAATATAGTCAGAATCGAATTCAATAATAACCAAATGTTAATGAAAACAAATGTTAAAATTAAAACAAAATATTACTTATAAGTCAATATTTACTTAGAAAAAGAAATAAATAAAACAAAAAGTTTATTTTGTGCTAAAACTCCCGAGTTATCGTCTGAGCCCTAACGGTTGCTCACCGATAACCCGTTGGTGGGGAATTTTAAGCATAGCCCAGGCATTAGAATATTATTCGTTACCTTGTGAATTAGTAATAATTTGCTATTCAATCTCTGATAATCAATATGAATCTGCTAATCAATATCTGATAATCAATACGATTCTGCTAATCAATCTCTGCTAATCAATACGATTCTGCTAATCAATCTCTGATAATTAATGCGAATCTGCTAATCAATTTCTGATAATCAATACGAATCTGCTAATCAATATCTGCTAATCAATACAAATCTGCTAATCAATATCTGCTAATCAATACGAATCTGCTACTCAATATCTGATAATCAATACGAATCTGCTACTCAATATCTGATAATCAATACGAATCTGCACGTTTTCTGAAGGGTGAAATTATGCTAGAATTGCTCTGCTTATATACTTTTCTGAAACTGATATTCATCTGGAGATTATTTTTGAAATAATCTCAAAATTAATCTTAAATTCTCAAAATTTTATTAAAACTCTACTATTCCCTGAAAAATTATATTCT
>JBBMKC010224547.1:0-11983 GCA_037834085.1 Bipalium vagum
TAATAATAATAATAATAATAAATATTAAAATCAAATAAATATTTGAGAAAAAGCTAATAAATTAAAAATTATTTAAGCCCTTTCATAAAACTATTTTAAAAAAAATTCTACGGACTAAGAAGTTTAATGAGAAGAGCTATTTTTGATCTTTTCTTTCTCTTGCATTTTAATTAAATAAAATAGTTTTTTAAAATTTATTATAAAAAAGTAAATAACAAATACAAATATATGACTGACTAATTTTATTTTTAATATATTTATTTATATTTTTGTATTATTATTAAAAATATTTTTTTATATTAGATAAAATTATATTTTAAATTCTTAATTTTTATATTTAAAAAATTACAATTTATTAAATAATTTACAAATATTTTTTAATGAAATAATTTGATTAAAAAATCTTAACATAAATTTTATTATTAAAAAATTTCTTTTATAAATTATTTATTAAAGTTTGAATAATTTCATAATTTCTTTCCGTAAATCAAATAGAACTATAAATAAAACGGGATTAGAAATAAAACAATTATCTCATTAAGATTATTTTGTTTTAATGAATGTGTTCAATTTCCACATCTTGTTTTATTTATAAAATTTAAATTCATCCTCTTTGACTCTTAATTTCATTTACACCCCCTTAATTTATATTCGTCCGAGTTAAAAAATCTAAATCAATTTTAGCTTTGTATTTTCGACGATTTTAATTGTCTTTCAAAGTTAGCTTTAAATCGAAATTCTATAAAGCTTTTCTACATTTATTGATATTTCTAAAATACCTTTCTTTTCCACATGAATTTTTAATTTTTTTGTTTCATTTTTCTTTGTAAATGGTTACGGAAATTCATCATCATATGGGTCCCTTGACATTCCATATAAAACTAGTTTTGTTTCATTCTGAATGATGATTTTCACGTGGCATTGCTATATATAAATTTACGAAGGTTTTTTCTGGTTTATCAGGAATAACTTCAGTTTTGAAGTTAAATGAACTATTTTTTATGATGTACTAATATTAGTAATTTTTAATACGCTGTTCTATCAAAAAGTTATTTCACTCTACAAATCACAATGTACAACATTATATTTCAATGGAGAGACTAGTTTGATTTCGCATTTTTAGGTCATACCGTCTGCTGTCCTTCATATCAGTAATTGTTTCTTCAATACTCAATCTCTGAGGTGAAAAAAAATGTGATTTTTAGAACCTGGTAATACCACTAACCTTGAATTTTTTTCCAGTCAAGAAAATTATAATGACAATATTTTGTAGGTCATGTGACATTGTGAAAAGCAATCATGATTATGTGTTACTATATTTGTCATTATATCTGTTTTGTGAAAATGTCACTTTTTTCAGGGTTTTAAACTTCCCTTTAGAAATTATCTGAAGTTTAATTATGGTACTATATGTTTATAAGAGTATAAAAAGAATGTTTTTATAGTCATAATGCTATATGGTTTTAATAATAATAATAATAATAATAATACTATTATTAATATTAAAATATTAATATTTATCTGTTAATATTTTGAATTTTCATTTTTGACAATCTTTGACTCAAAATTTATGAAAAGAATGTTATTGTGAGGTTCTACATTCATTCTTTTTGTTAACAAAAAGATTAGTGATTTAAAAAATTGTTATTATTATTATTTTTATTAAAATGGACAAAAAATGATTTATTTTAAATATGTTTTAAAAAAGAATTACAGATATTTTATTTTATTAGTTCTATCTGAAATATACAAATCTTATTTTACCACAGCTTTCCCTCTTCTAAATAAATCAAAAGTATTTTTATATCATTTAATTTGAAAAAAAGTTATGAAAAAAATTTAAATTATTTTTCTTTTATAAAATTACTTTTATTTACAGAAATATTAATTTTTCGTGAAGTGAAACATGCACGATTTTTGTGTAAAAGAAATATTTAAAAAATATTATTATTATATTATTTATATCAGATTATTCTTATTAGGTTCTACAATAGTTTTATCAGTCAATGAGGAAAACTAAATAAAGTAAAGAACAATGAATAATTTATCCATATTGTCAAAACTAACGGAAGACAGAAGTGGTTTTTGTCAGTAACAAAATGAAATATGATTTATAGTTGAGAGTTAAAGAATAAAGGGTTTTCCTCTTTTGATAAGTCTACATTGACTAAAAACACAGTCCGAAAAAAATTGATAATTAATTTCTCTCTTAAAAATTTTATGAAAAACTTTAATTATACTATGTTCTTTATTTTTTTATTCCCATATAAAAGTTTCTGTTATTTCTATTTGATCTTATAACTAAACCCTTTGAAATACTTACTAGAAAAGACTTGTTCATATATTTGTTGACAACAAATATATGGGTTGATCATGTTCATTTGGGTTCGTGGCCTTGAATGAAGCCAAATATCATTTATCAAGCAGAACAAAATTATCTAAGATGTTACCGCTTCATATGAAAAGGTATGGAGACTCGACAAAGTTAACAATAGTTTTAGAAATGTAGCGCTAGAATTAACACGGAAACAACGAAATAGGGGATTTGATATATGAAGTCAACTTTTCGATGAATCCGGAGGATATTCAATTTTTGAAATGGGAAGTGGACTTTCTTCAGAGATCAGGCAAGAAAAGGCAGTGAACTCACAAGGGAAATCTTTTCAACAATTCCTACGAAAAGACAGCATTTATAAAACGTCAACAATAAGGTTTTGGAGGAACAAAACTAATTTTTATTTATTTTGTAGCAATTCTTAGGGCTGAATGTTGTCTAATAGAAAAAAGTATTGCAAGAGCAGGACAACGATGAACTGCAAATATTGAAATCCCTTAACATCTTTGATATATTCCAGACTCAGAGCCGTCGTCAGATTTTCACTTTTTTAAAGGAAGAAAATCTTCGAATATCGTCACAGTGAAATAAACATATTCCATTTCCTTGGGATGAGAACATTTGATTATGAAGGGTCAATTTGGGTGAATAAAGTTTATAAAGTTTTTTATTTTATGATGATACAAATCCATAAATCTTGTAGATCATTCTAATGATAAGGGAAAATTAAAGAACGACAATTATTTTCAACAGTGGAAGTGTACATACAAGGATGAAGTTTGAATGTTATATTTTGTAGCATCATTTTTAATAATGAATTACAATGTAAGGACAGCTGAAACATATGTCGAAGTTGGACAGACCAAAGTGAACGAACCAGAATGTACAAGATCCTGTATTACTGTAGGGCTGGATTATTTTCGATTTCTCTAATCTTCTTGAAAATGATCTTCAAAGCTGTCAAATATGTTCTCATGAAATCACTTTCATGCGGCAAATTTCCTTAATTGCCCCACTGACGTTTGTGATGAAAACAGCTGCCTGATTTTATTGATAACAGTATATTGTTCATGTTTGATGAAAGAGATACCTTTGTCAAGTCTTTTTTTCACAAGAGTACAACTACGAATTGGCTCGTCGCCATCTAAAAGGAAATTATAATCATTTGGAGGCAACATATGAGACGTTGGAAAAACCTGATCATTAAAAGTTAAACATTTAATAATAATTTCTTTGCCTAGAATATTTAGTAATGTACTAAATATGTCATTGAAATCTAAATTTTAACATAACACTTTTAACTTAACACTTTCCTCTGTGTGACAATGGTAATTGACAATTACCTTCCTTTGTAGTTTTCATGTGTGAAAGGTTCATGAAGTTGGAACTTAGGAACGGACAGCACCATATCGTTTTATTTCAGTCTTTACTTAGAGAATTTATGTAAAATGGCATCAGTCAGAATTAATAATATATTATAATAATATAATATAATAAAATATTATATTATATTATATTAAATGATTTTGAAATATTATTAAATTATAATCTTATAATTAAATAATCGTAATAACTAAAAAAAATTTGTTTTAAATAGGTAAAGAACCTCTACGGTCAATGTAAAATTTGGCAAAATAAAATCGTGAATTAATCTCATTAATTAAATTAAATTAAATTAAATTAAATTAATATATTTTCAGTTACATTACAAGTCAATGTTTCGCTCTATTTTACGTAGTAAATTTTTTTCGAAGATAAACGAAAATATTGAATTTTTTCAAAGATCAATTTTAGTATAAACATTTAACAATACATTTCATGAAATTTTTTCAGGTTCCATATGCTGAAGTTGGATCTAAAACTTTAGTCTTCAATGTTTTCGACTTTGACAGATTTTCCAAACACGATCAAATAGGACAAATACAAATTCCACTAGGATCCGTTGATCTTTGTAAGGTCATTGAAGAATGGAAAGACTTGGAACCGCCAGACAGTGATAATGAAAAGGTATAAGTATTCTTTGTATTTTAATAGATAAATGTAAAAGATCCAATCATTGCTAAAGAAAATTAAATGTGAGGAATGAATTAAAAAGATTAAAACTTCAAATTTTTCAAATGTAGATTTGTTTAATTAAAAGAAATATTGTTTTCATGAAGAAAATAGGCCAGTCTGAAATCCTTCAGTTAAGATTATCCAACTTTTCAAGAGATATGTTTTGACAAATGGTTCAATATCAGAATTATAGGAAGGATTCAGAAAAATATTTCAGTGGATACTGACAGGAAATTTATCTTTTCGAGACTTTCTAATTATTTCTCAAATATTATTATAATCCAGAGAATTCTAGAGCATTTCTAATCTCATTTAAATCTCCAATTTAGATATATTAACGTCTTACATTATATCTAGAGAATCTCGTATAAGCCTCTATTACTTTCCTTTACATATTAATTCTTTGTTTTGACTAACTTTGATAATATTGAGAAAATTACGAAGAAATTTATTTTATTTGATTAAATAACAAATGGAATTTCGATAGTTTACTTTTTATAAAAATCATTTAAAATAAAAAAAATCTAAAAAAATAATAATTTAATAATTTCGTCTACATAAGAATATATAGTTTTAAATTTCAGGGCTTATCTATTGTTATTTTATTTATTTATATAAAGAATGTTATGGTTTTGACAATTTGCTAAGTGATCAGATTTACAGTACCTGGTCATTGAAATTGACTCGTATTATTTTACAAACAATGGTATTTCATTGAAATAATTTGATTTTGATTCCACCTGTTATATTAATGCAATAGATATGTATAACATTTTTAGTGCTTTCAATTTAATAAATCATTATTCTTGTATTTAAAAATGAATTACGTAAAAAGACCAATTGAATTTATCAAATGAATTTGATATTTTTTGTTTGAGTCTATTTCAATGGTCAGGTACTGTAGATACCATCAAAATCTTTGACAATTTTTATATTTTTTCCGAAGGACATACATATTATCTTTTATTTATTTTAAAAATTAAGTAATTAATTTAATACGTTCTTATTATTTACCGAAATATTATTAAGATTATTATTGTCCAAGAATATTTGTTGTCATCTGTGAGAATGTCCAGGGAAAATAAATAATCGATATTTTTTCGACAGATCTCAGTAATAAATAATAATTATGAAAAGAAAAACCGATAATCTGACTTCAACAAAACAATCAATATTTCAAAAAGGAAAAGGAAGCTTTCGTATAATCTCATCAGAGTTCATTTATCATTTCAGAGAACTGATTGATTTTGTGTTACGACACTGAAATAAATATAATAAATATTTCTATCATATAATATTTATAAGATTAATATAATTTTATAATTGAAAAGAAAATTGTACTTTATAAAATAATCAATTAATTTTTCCTTTATATATATATATAAAAATAAAATTTTAGAACCAAAAATATTAAAAATGTATAATATATTTTAAAATGTTAGGAATCGATTTTAAAGTGCACCAAAGCTTAATTTTTGTTAAAAATGTTATATATTTAAATATAATCAATTATTATTGTGATAAATATAATAAAATATTTTAAAAATAAATTGTAATAATTTTGTTATTTATTAACTTGAAATTTTATTTGCAAAAGTTTATTGTTAATATTATTTATACATAGGAAGTACAAAAATATAAAATTTCTATTTTTAATACTTGCTCAATTTTGGAGAATCTCCAAGAGGAATTTTTGTGTCGTTAAATAATAATAATAATAATAATAATAATAATAATAATAATAATAATACTTTTACATAATAGGTCCCCCTTCTAATCAATTCACCAAAACCAGCAAAATTAAATCGGAAACAAGACAAAAACACAATAGAATACGCAATGAGCATTCTAAATTGGGATGACATTTTAACAAAAATAAATAAATTATCCCATTGATCTAAAGAATAACGACAGGAAAAATAAATCAAGATCTCAAATAAATGAATGGGATTAAAATCTAATTCAGAACACATAAGTAATTCAAGATCCAGAAGAAATTTATAAAGTGAAAACTGAACACTATTAATTATGAAGATTAGTAATATTAAGAAAAAAGAAATGTTTAATAGAGGTGAACGAATAAAACATTATAAAAAATCTCTTATTATAACATTCATAATTTTTATAATATACTAAAATATTAAATCATCCTTTAAGCCATTTTCTGGGTGTATTAACACACATAATCCATCTTTCATCTTCCGCACCAATTGGTTTTAAAAATGATTACATATACATATTTTTTTAAACCATACTCAAACTTTTCATGTTTAAATGCTGTTTCAGTTAGTATTGAATGTCTCTTTGGTCGTCTCCGCAGCATGTTCTTCTTTTTAAGGTAACGTATGCATTTTTGAATCTGCACAAGCAGACAAACTTCTAAATAAGAATAAAGAATGGAATTAACCGATTATTTTTAGTACAGTTATTATTTTTAATTAGTATACTGATTAAATTGAAATATTGATTTCAATCAGATAATCATATTAACTATAATGACGTTAAATGAAAAACAACGTCGTGATTTAATTTATTTTTTATGAAAAAAATAGCGACTGGAAGAGAGAAGACATTGTCAAGCATTTGAAATCCCTGGGTTTCAGGCGTAGCACTGTTTATAGTGCCTTAAATAAACTGGAGAATAATGAAAGCGTTGAAAGAAAGTAGCTGAAAGCAGATATACTCTCCTAAGAATCAAAACAGTGTCAAAGATTAAAAAATATAACTGTGAGTTTTTGCTATGTGCTACAGAGAACAGGCACCAAATTTCATTCCACTGGACAAACTATCAATAAATACTTAGGGGAGATGCAGATCCAAAGAAAGTCACGAAAGACCAATCCAATTGTAAGCGAGTAGCCAGAATATATTCAAGAACAAATATATTTTAAAATTTATATAGATCTTTAAGATTACGTTCTTTCCATGTCATTAGATGAACATAAATAGTTCAAAAGAAAAATCAGATTTCATACAAAACGATGACATCCAATTTCCTTTGAACTGATCAGACATGTACAATAATATAATAATATTTTTATATTTATATCTTAATTTATTAATATTTTAACAGTATTTTATATTTAGGAAAATCGCTTAGGTGACATATGCTTTTCTTTACGATATGTCCCAACGTCTGGAAAACTGAATATTGTAATATTAGAAGCTAAAAATTTGAAAAAAATGGATGTTGGAGGATTATCTGGTACATAAAATTAGAATTACTTATATAATTCATTTTTATTGTTTGATTAACAGTAAATAATTTTAGCGTAAATCAATTATCGTATATTTATAAGTATCATAGCCCCTTTTTTCTAATTTTTTGCTCCAAAATGTACAGGACTCTTAAAACAATGAATTACATAAGATTGTGCCTAAAAATGGCCATTAGACTAAACTGTGCGTGCAATTATAATATTATTATCAATATCAATATTCTTATGTCCACTATTTTCATACAAAAATGTCGGAAGATAAAAAACGATTGTCACATACTGAGTCTTAAGTTCAGTGTTGTTGAATATGCTGAGAAGAATGAAATGTTACAACTGAGATGTCCTTTGGCTCTTCACCTAAAAGAGCAATGAATAGTAGCGAAAGATGTAAGAAGAACTGGTTAAGATGCCAATAACAAAAAGGTGCGCTCGTGAACCTAGTGTAAAATGACCGAAATTTTAACAGAAAATAAAGTGAAAGCCAGAGTTCCTGTGAAGTTGCCGTCTCAACAAAAATGAACATGGACCACAGAAGAAAGATTTCAATAGAATTGTAAAAACCCAAGATCCTGGTCAGAATGAGGATGTACATGATTTCATAGGGAAGAATGGGTGGGGTTTTAAGTTCAAGAAAATGAAAGGTTTGTGTATAAGAACACGCAAAATAAGAACATGCCATAATAATATGAGGATAAAATTGTAGAGTTCTATTTCTATTTGATCAATTCACGAAAGGAATTCAACTCAGGCCTAGATCAAATTGTAATCATAGATGAAGTATCACTCACATATTTATGAACTTATAACTGAGAAGACAAAGAAGTTGGATATCAACTCCAGAATCAAATTTTCAGTAATTTTTGTTACGGCCCCTGGATATGTCAATCAACATTCAATTTTGATGCGAGTGCAATATAACAAATGGATGCAAGAAACTCAGTTCAACTTGACACCAAAAGTAAGGGTTAAGAAACCAACAATTAAAAACGTTTATCACTGGGTGAACAATCCTGGGATGAAGTAAAGAAGTCAGTTGTCATAAAGTCTTTCAAAAAGTGTAACATTAGTAATGCCATGGGTGGAACTAAAGAGGATATGATTAATAAAACTGATACACCAGACTACGATGAGAATATGATTGAAGTTCCCGTGATCTTGAAAAATTGGACATCGGATTCTGATAGATATGTATAGCTATAAAAACTAAATCATATTTTATGATGTAATTTTCAAAATATAAACAAAAATAATTTTTTTACAAATTTTCCTTTAAAAAATGAGGGGGTTCTTATTCTCTTGTAATTTTTATACTAAGAAATATACGGTAATTAAAAAACGTCTATATAACCATACCTAATGAAATTCTAAACTACGTCTTACTCAATCGCAAAATAATATATTATATATTAGTGCAAAAATTTTTAGTTATAAAAATAAAAGCGTCATAACTCGGTCCAAAATAAATTTTATTAATCAAAATAAAAACCGCGAGACTCAATGTATTTCTGCCAATGATTTACGAGTAACTAAGAATACTAAATTTCAAATTTTCCGAAATCACAATGTCCAATTACACATCTCAAAGGAGACTAGTTTGATTTTGAATTTTATCTCATACTCTCTACTGCTCTCTTTATTGCCAACTGTTTCTTTAGGATTTTTGAGATATTTTTTCTAGTCAAGAGAACTATAATAAAAAATATTTTGTAAATCACATGACATTGTGAAAAGCAATTATGATTATGTGTTACTATATTTCTTATTATATCTGTTCTTTGAAAATGTCACTTTTTTGAGGATTTTAACTGTACTTGACAAATTATCTGAATACTTTTGGTTTTGAAATTATTTAATAAATCATTAATCTTTTAGATCCGTATGTTAAATTATCTCTAATGCTTAATGGAAAACGAGTGAAAAAGAAGAAGACGACAATCAAGAAATACACCTTAAATCCATATTACAATGAATCATTCTCTTTTGAAGTTCCATTTGAGCAAATACAGGTAAATATATTAATATATTTTGCATATTCATATTATAATAACTATATCATGCACATTGTGTCCGATGGGAAGGTCAACTAATATATAACAAAAGGTTATAATATATAACATATCTGTTCAGGTTCAATTATGATCCTTATATTTCTGATGAATTTTTTTCCACAAGGGCTGTAACATAAAATTATAATGTTCCCCATCAACTTTCTTAGTCTCTAGAACAAATTCTTTATGAATGATGCCTATGGAATTTAAGAAAATTGTTAAAAATATGTTGATTCAGATTCTTTGAATGCGTATTTTTTTCATATGAAGAAATCCATTCCTGAAGAAAAATTTTGAAAAATATAAAAGTAGCTTAATAAAAGAAATAATTCACAGAATATGATCATTAACACCAAAGAGATAAATAAGGAACCGAATATTCCTAAAGGAAAATTAACAAAGAATACATATCCCGATAAAGAACAGAAAAGATCATCAGTGAAATGATTAAAAAATTAATAAATAATAAAGATTTAAAGAAAAACGATTCAAATTAAAAAGAAATTAAAAAATGAAAGTACAAGAAACATTCAGAAACGTAATAGAAAAGACAGAATATGAAGATCTGAAAGTAATTTTAATCACATCGGAAACGAAGAATTGTTTAAAATTTTAAAAATCAATGCCTACAATATTGCAATATCGTGTACCAATTTAAATGTCATAGGTGTAATATCATGTACATATGGAAACACAGTGTCACTACAAAACACGTATTCGTAAACATTCGCAATTAAGAAGGACTGGTAAATTCTTAGATCATTTAGTGAATTGTGGTGTACGAAAAGTAAAATTAGTTAAAATAATTTAGACTAATTATGACCAATTTCAATAATAATGATGAACGAAAGATATGTGAATCATTATTATTAAAAGAACAGCAACCGGAGAATAATATTCAAGTTGAATAAAGTAAGAATCAATGGATTGACAGTGTATGCTCTGATCAGTTAAAAATATTACTTATTAAATGAATCATAATTTTTTTAACCAACCTGAATTTAAGAAAATATTTTAGTGAAAAATATAATGACTGAAAAGAACTGATGAGAATTTCGAAACGTGTATCATAATAATAAATGTTTAAACAATTCTTTTATTCAACTGATAAAGAGCGTTTACTCTACAAAACATATAATTTAAAAATAATATAAATAAATAAAAATTATTAAATGAGAAAGTGACATAATAATAACGTATTCAAATTCCTCTATCATATTAAGATGTGTTGTAAAGTAAATGTTTTTTTCGAAAGAAGAGCAAAATAAAGTTTTGAAATATTTTTCATAAATTTTATGTATATATTAATATAATACATTATGACATATAAGCCCATTTATAAGAATCTTTTAATAATAACAATCTTTTTTACACTGTAAAAACTATAATAATGTTTTCTCTAAAGAAACTCCAACAAAGCCCATTGTTACTGTTCATGACTGTTGATTGAGGATGACACGAGTAAAGAAACCTAATAGGATAAATATAAAGAAATTATCTATTTATGCATCTTTTTACTTTCTTTCCTTTGATACATACAGAGGTAATTTTACTTTTATTGCTTCTAATATACGTTACGATGTAAATTGGGGATTATGTTTATATGATCTCCGTAACATAGTGATTATAAGAAACTGACTAAAGAGCAAAATTTCATCGCGGATTATGGAACAGTGAGATTATTACCTAAGTACTGAGAAGGATATATACAGATATGCAAAGGCAGCTGTTTACCTGAGTTAAGCTGTATATAATAAATTATTTCTTTGTGTAAAAAATGAAAACTGAATTAAGATATGTACATTAAATAAGGTTTTAAAAGCATTTTTTAAAGTGTTTTTTAATCGAATCAGTGAAAAACTCTCAATAATGTATGTGCAGCTTAATATATAAAGTAAAATAAAATGGAAAATTTTGAGCTGTCAAAAAACAATTTTCTAAAAAAATAACGTTTCTGAATTTGTAGACTGATGAAAAAATTTGCAAATAATGCGAAAAGAAATTTTTCTCAAAATTCAATTTTATATTGAATTTATTAAATATTAATTTCGACATATATTCGATATTTATTATTATCATTTAAAATCAAAAATTTTAAAAATGAAAAAAAAAATTTCAGTTAATTTCATAAATTAATTTTCTAAAAAAATATTTTATTGTTTATGGAATGATTTATAAAAATATATTAATAAATTAATTCTTGAAAAATTATTTTCAAATTAATCAATATTTAAAAGGCTTTTTATATGAACTCGAACGTTACAACACATTGAATACATTATTATTATTATTATTATTATTATTATTATTATTATTATTATTATTAT
>JBBMKC010224558.1:0-22259 GCA_037834085.1 Bipalium vagum
GAGCTCCGCCTTGTTGAAATATATTCTCTGCATCATATATTTGGAGCAATCCTCTCTTCAATACATCCTTGTAGGCACCAGAATTCATCCGATCCGGACACCTTATCAGAACTCTGGTGCCATCTTCTTTAATTGCACTCCAAACCATGATACTATTACCTCCGAATTTCACCGTTTTTTGGTATATTTTGGACTATATCTTGATCCTTGCGGTCTGCGGACGTATTGTCTTCTTCTAGAGATCAGTTCTATGCGACTTTCATCAGAAAAATTACCTCATTCGAAAAAGAAGGAAGCAGTTTGCTATAATCTCTACACCAATTTAAACGATTTTTTATATGTCGCTCGTTTAAATATGGTTTCTTTGCTGCAATTCGTCCCGATAAGCCGTACTTTCTCAGAATGCGCTTCTCAGTACTAAGTGAGTTAGCTTGGCTTGTTTTCCAATTGATAAAAAGATCACGTGCTCTTTTCTGAGGATTTTTCTTTGACATCCGAATAAGTGATCTTTCTGATCTTTGTATTTTTCGGTCTCCGACCACTTTTACTTAAGTTTCTCAATGTTCCATGTTGTTGCAGCTTCCGTATCATATGTTGAATAGCATTCCTTGAAATATTGAATTCATTTGAAATTTTCCTCTGGGACAAACCCTCTTTCAATTTCTTAATCACCAGTTTCCGAATATCTATGGATATCTTAGCCATATTTAACAAAAGAATTTCTAAAATTAAAAAAATATATTTCTTAAGCATTAGCAAATTTAAGACGCCGGTAATAATAAAAGGTAAGGAATTTGTATTAATTCCAAAAGTGTTTAACTCATCGAGTTAAGCTTAGACAATTAAATAATTAACATTTATTTAGTGATAGAAGGAAATTCTTCTCATCACTAACTTTTTAATATTTTATTCATTCTTTTTTATTGTTCTCTCGCTAATTCGATTCTGCTTCACTCTACGAGACAGAATACGTTACGAGACTTCTTTCACTATCGTAAAGTCAAGAAGATATTTTATTAATTAAATAATTGTTTGTATTGATTATTTTCTTATTGATTGAATAGATTTCTAACTTTGCATTTTGATAACAAATTAATTAATTAAAAGAATTTAATTAAAAGAATATAAATAAAGAAAAAAAGTTATTTATTATTTTTTTAAGGGTTCTAATTTTGACAATAGCGAAGCCAAATTGCTAAGATTAGATAAGGGTCTGTAAGGTGGGACCGGTTTAGCAATAAAGATTTAGAAAGGGAATCGACATTACCCACATGGTCTATGACTAATTAGCCCTCTGACCAAAATAGTATTTAATGAGTTAGAATCCACAGTGGATTTACACAAAATTCTTAGAAGGAAACCACTTCAGAAGAAATTATTGGAAAACCATTGAGGAAAACTGCGAGACCATTAGAGAAAGCTACGTCAGAAGAAATTCAATTTTTATTTGGTATTCAATCTTTATGCCCTATATGCGACAGAAGCTTACGATGAGTCCTGTGCTGTTAGGGGGTTCTAAGCGAACGGGATTGGGTTCAGCAAACTGTTAGCGCAACTCTTATCAAGCACACCTGACCCACGCTGAGGTTATGTGGGCCTATCTAAAGAGCTCGTAACAAAAACACAAAAACAACTATTCCAAAAATATATTAATAAAATGAGGGGAAGACCCTTTTAATTACAACAACAAATGAAACAATCGGCAGTCAAACCAAAACACCAAACTGCACAGGCAGTCTCAACACAAACACTAAACCTTAATTAAAAAGCTATGCCAGGGAAAACCCTGGTCAGCAAGAAAAAATTACCAAGATAAAACATTACCTTATGGCAATTTTTTGGGCGAAAAATAATGAATTTTTGCTGGCTTATATACTATTTTACTGTTCATTTTAGCTTCTCTGATTGGCCACTTAAGAAGTCAATCATGACGTACTTTCTATATTTAATTATTTCTAAAAATAAAAACAAATTCTAAAAATTGAAAATTATAATATTATAAATACATGCTACTGATTAAAAACCAGTAGTTGATCCTAAAATAATTTTTTTAATTTATTTTAAAAAATTTATTTAATTAATTTTAAATTAATTTTTAATAATTAAAATGTATAATTTTAAATCAGCCAGCGTATTAATTAAATTTTATTTTTCGCCAAATTTTTATTTACAGAAATTATGAGATAGGAGTCGAACCTTAACAAAACTACCCTTTGGACTAGTCGTCGTCTAAATCGTAGAGAGTACCAGTGTTTTCTTTGTATTTTTTTCTGTTTAACATTAATCTTTAATTGATAATTTAATTAAACATTTGATTCTATTAATTAACATTTTGGTTTAATTGATATTATTTTATTATTGATTGATTGTGATTATTCTTTATGTTTTATTTTGTAGATTTTTGAAACATTTGATTGTGTGATTGTAGAAATTTTATTGACAATTCAATTTTATTATTTGAGACATTGTGGTTGTTACTTTGTTAATATAGTGTTATTCGTAGTTGTTTTGATTCATTCATTTGCGTACACTTCTTGACAAAAGTGAAGGGGTTAGTAGCGACTAAGTGTTATGACAGGGTTCATAGCAATATAATAGCGTAACAATTCCATTAATTTTAGTTTTCTGTATTTTTATTAATTTTTATTTATTTCTTAGTGATAAACTTTATTTTTACTAACTTTAAACTATTTTATTTTTTTAATTAATTATTTTCTTTATTAATATGTTTTATGTTTTAAATGAAATTTATCTTTAGTCGGAACCGATTCTCATTTTTAAAGATGTTTTACTTTTATTTTCATAATATTTTTATATTGTATTACTAAATATTTGTAGATCTTAATTTAATTAAAAAATTTAAAAAGGAAATTATTATTATATATTATAATATCACAAAAATAACATGTTATTAAAATCAAATGTTTGTTAAGAATGAAGTTTTTTTCTTTGATTTTGTTATTATTTAAATTTCAATAATTTCACTAATTGTATAAGGAGGACCAGATTTAGTTCGTCCCTACATTTAAATAATTCTGTTAAATGTCATTAAATAGAATAATAGCACTATAATTAAAATATTAAAATGATAAAACAAAAAAATAAAAAAGAGAACACTACAATTTATCAATTTGGAAAGGAGATCCAGTTCCTTGACAAACAGGAGTTCCCTCAATGGAGTTCTGTTATTATTGGAATCATTAGACACCATCCTTAGCTACTCTAAGATAAAGAGAACAATCTTAAGCTTTTTGAATCACCAAATATGCTAAACAACCAAAATATTTTGAATTTTTCGCTGGGTTTTTCCGGTTCTAGAAACTCCCTGTAACCGACAAATAGGAGTTTGCAGAACGGTCTTGCATCAACTCATAGGTACATATGGCTGTGGATAAAATAAGATTACTTCTGACACCAGTGTTCAGACAAGAAGAATAAATAATGAAAAATTTTCATTGATGAATTAATATTTTTTCTCTATCTGAGGGAATTAGTTGAAAATTTCTATTAATGAAAATTATATTTTTCTTTTAGTTTATCATTGTTGTAATTATTATATAAACCAAACACAATGAAGAAGTACATATTAACAAAAGTATTACCAAATTAGATAAATTGGTATGAATATTAAATATATTTAGTAATTGTTCGAACAGACGAAGTTATCTATTGCATCTTGAATCAAGGTAATTATAATAATAAAGAGAATAATTAATAACAAAATGAAATAAAATAATAGAGACAAATGGAATATTTGAAAACATGTAGAGAATTTATAAATATTTATACATAAAACAGGAAAGTTAGTGACATTTTAAATAATATTAATAAAAAATAAAACAATATATAGTTCTATTTTTTTAAATATCTGAGATTATAAGCATATTAAAAAACAAAACTAATATAAAATATAATTATAATGTAACTAGAAAAATCGTGTAAATTAATTCTAACAATTTTAATATTAATTAATATTTAATATTTTTAAGAATACTTTTTATACCCAAAATTAATTTTAAAATTTTTTTTTCAATTATGAAAATTTTAATTTTATTTTACTTCTTTAAACATTTAAGATTTGTTTGTATCCATAACATTATTTATTTTGCAGTTTCATTCTCTTTAAACAACAATGGATTTATTTTAAATTATAAAAATTAAATAATGTCGCATCATATTGGACACCGGGAGCAATATGTTGGACCATATCGATTAGAGAAAACCCTTGGAAAAGGTCAAACAGGTTTTTCTCTTATTTATATAAAAATTTTAAAAATAAAAATATAAGGCTTAGTGAAATTAGGAGTTCACACTATTTCTTGTAAAAAAGTTGCTATAAAAATTGTTAATCGGTCCAAATTAAGTGAAAATGTCTTAATGAAAGTATGATTTTTGATATCATTATATGTGAAAATTTAAGTTTAGGTCGAACGTGAAATATCTATCATGAAACTTATTGAACATCCTCATGTATTAGGACTATATGATGTTTACGAAAATCGACGATATTTGTAAGAAAATTTAGGAAATTTTCTTATTTACTTGCTTAGATATTTAGTTCTTGAACATGTTTCTGGCGGTGAACTATTCGACTATCTTGTTAAAAAAGGACGTCTATCTGTGAAAGAAGCAAGAAAATTTTTCAAACAAATTATTTCTGCTTTAGATTTTTGTCATTGTCATTGCATTTGGTAAATTATTGATATTTAAGAACTTTTAATAATAAATATATTTGAAAATAATAAACTACCGAAAAGCTTTTACAAAATGGTATTCAAACTTAATTTATATATATATTTCTAAATATCTTCTGAAATCCTGTTTTCAAATTTATATATGCTGATTACGGGTTTTATCTTTTTAATGTATTTGAAATATTATAATTTGTAACAGAATTTATTTAAGGTTTTTATAAATATTTTTTCACGTTAATCGTTTATTTTTATTTCATTTTTACAATATGATTAAACGGTAACCCAAGTATTGTGTATGAGAATAACTTTTACAATTAGTCTTTGATAATGAAAGATGTATTTTTAAATAAAGATTACATGTTCGCCAAACCATTAGAGAAATTGTAATGAGAAGTTAGAGTATATTGTTCCAAATACATTTATTGACGTTATGAATAGTTTTAAAAAATGAAATTCATTGGAAGGAGAGATCATTTTAAAGCTATAGTTTATTATATAGAAATATAAAAAGTTTCGTTGAAAGTTTGCATTCATCAAATAATTTCCTGTAATCTTCAAATTTAAAATTGTCATAAAGTTCTAGTAAGCATGAAATGTAAGTTATAAAGTAATTAAAATTTCTTTTTATTGTGTCCATTATCATTAAAGCAAAGCTTGAGAAAATAATTTATGATTTAAAAATACATTTAATTTAAAATCGAATGTATAGAAATCGATATATTTAGATATTTTTTTAAAATTGAAATTGTTTGACAAAAAACAAAAAAATAAAATGTTACATGACACATACTCGGAAAATGTTTTGAGAAATTGGATTTCTAAAATTATTGTACTGCTTGATTTGAAGTCTACGTTTTGAACTGTTCCATATTTCATAACGGGCTTCATAAGATTAAATATTTTAATTATGTTCGTGACTTAGCTTTTCTTGTGTCATTAAATAAGTCAGCTTACACTATTTTATGTTAAGTATATTATAAATTTCTTTTATTTTTCCACGGATTAATTTATTTTTATAACTTTTTGATCAATAAGTCTGTTGTCTGATAATTTATTGTCTTGTAGTAAAGGAGAAATTTTCAAATAAAGTATTTAAATCAGTTCTTAATTTCAGATAGTGCTTTACTTTGTATAATCAAGTGGTTTCCATCAAATTTTTTTGATTTATGATAAAATTTTAAGAATTTTTTAAAATAGTATTTTGTTCATTAGAATGTGATAGCTACTGAACAGTTGTAATTAATGTATGTTGTATATAATTCAAGTTTTAATATTGTATTTTGGTTCGGTAACTGTTGAATTTTGATTTATGTTTGATCAATATCTTTTGATTTCTTCATGTTTTATAATGTTTAATTACAATATTATTGATTTTATTTAAGATTTAAAAATTAATTTTTATAAGGTATTCCATTTCTAGACCATTCAGATTTTGTATTAATTGAATCAACATAGTACTAACAGTTAATAACTGATAAAATGTATACTTGTTAGACTGTTACATTAAAGTGATTTCATCAGCAAATTTAGAATTGATCCAACTAATTTTTTAATAATTATTTGAAAAATATTTATTTCAATATATTTTAAAGGAATGTATAATTTTTAATCATAATACCATTTATATAATTTTCAATTTAACATTAGATGTAAGTTTGATTTTTTTACGTTTCTTACAAGAAAAATAGTTTTGAATGATTTTATTCACATCTTTAAGTTGTCAGATTTCTTTTTCAGAAACTTAAAAATGTTTTAAAAAAGCAAATGGAAAACAAAATTGAATTTTTTTCTAAGCTTCTAAAATTACTACGTTTTTATAGTTGAAAATTTTTTCATTATTGTTCTGTAGTCATAGAGATCTGAAACCAGAAAATTTATTATTGGATGATAAATTAAATATCAGAGTGGCTGATTTTGGGATGGCTTCTTTACAGCCCGAAGGATCAATGTTGGAAACTAGCTGTGGGTAAGAATTTCAACATTGTATTTTGTAACAGTAAATATTAATAAAATAACAAAACTAATCAGTTCTCCTCATTACGCTTGTCCAGAGGTTATCAGGGTAAGATATAAGATTCACTCGATGAATTGTAGTAATAGTAAATGTATGTATTCAATGAATGTGGTTTTCTTAATGTTGTTAGATTGAGCATGCTGTTAAATTATTTCATCCACTATACTAATGAATGAATCTTAATGAAGTTTTTCAATTTTTAAAAACAATAGGAAAATTATTATGAATATGAATTTTAATTAAGATATTAATATTTCTTTTAGTATTCAAAATAATCATTGAATTTTATCGAATTTTTAAAATAAATTTGATTACAAATCAAAATATAAAATAATACAAAAACCTAAGTTTCAAATAAATTCATATTATTATAAGTTATAAAATTGTACTTTTTACATGTTTAGTTTTTTATGGTTATGAAAATTACTTAAAATCACTTTATTAACAAATTATTAATTTTATAAAATATTTTACCATTTCGAATATTATCAGACTTGCTATTTTCCATTCAAAATGAACATATAAAGCATTTTGATATTTTCATAAGTTAAAATCCACAGGTTGTCAATATTAAAATATATAAATAAATATTATTTTTCCTCATTATGTTTAACTTTGGTTTAAAGCAAACATTCTTATCCATTTCGATAAGAAATTGTACTTTTTGTACTATTTTTTTTCAAGATATTTTCTTGAGCTTACACCGTAATTTCAAGAAAGATTTTTTATTTTCATTTCTTTCTGGTAAAAAAATATATTATATTTTATGTTTCCAATCATTTTCTAAGCTTAACAAAACAATATTTATATTTTTTGATTTCTGATTTGAAACTTTGATATTATCTTTTTTATTTTTCATTTTTTGCAAATTATTACTGCAATTAAACTTACATTTTTTCTGCATCAGGCGCATGTTTCATGTTTATTATAATTCGTGTTGAATGCTAATGTCACAGAAAGACTAGAATTATAGGAAAAAATATTCTGTTAAAATTTTATTCGGAAAATTAATTGGAAATGTAAAATAAAGTAAAAAATTAGCAATCTTATATTAAATTTGCAAGTTTATATTAGTCATCTCCTGATTGTTAAATAAATAAATAAATAAATCTATTTTTGATATTTTCCTTTTTCAATTTGATTTTGATGTCATTATTTTACTTTAAATATTTTTTTAGTAATTTCCATATTAGGGATTTTTAAAAAATAACCATTGACCTCAACTTTAAATATAAATCTAAATATAATAATTTTGTAAATTCTCTTTATTAAACTCTATACTTTGGTCAACTGTTTGTTCAGTTAATTTTCAACTAAAAAAATAAAAATATTGGATCTAATTCAAAGTAAACAAATATTGTCATAAAATCATATTATCTGTGTACTTTAAGCAATTTATTATCATTTTGTTTCCTGGTTTACAAAATTTTGTGATTGGTGATACAACTTGCGAAGATATTCAAAGTCAAATTCATAATTATATTAAAAATGTATTTCGTAAAGCGGAATATAGGAAACAAAAGTAAAACTCGATTAATTTTTATGAGCCATTTACACAAGTTTTAATGTTTTCAAGTCCAACATTTTTGAGAAAAGATGTAGTAACTGACAACCATGTTATTTAATACTTATTCTGTAAAATTTAAAATTTCTTAGTTTTAAAAAAGTTTTTTTTATAAATTATGAACCATTTTTTTAGTTCAAATTTCAATAATATAATCTTGGATAAAAATTATTCATAAAAATAATTTTTTATGTAATGTTATAGAATCTAAGATTTATTCAAAATAGGTCAATATTTTTTGAAAGATATAAATAACCTATTTTCGGGAAAAAAATTTTTTTTCTTTCAAATTTTTATACTGTTACATTTGTGGAATATTTTGTTATTTTAATGAAAAGTGAAATTTTGATAGTTTCTATACAAATTCATTTCCTTAACAGAGTTATTATTTATTTCAATTTTTTATGTAAAGTAAATGACAATGAAATTGATAAAATATCTAAAAAAAATCTCATAATTCTTAATTTTGGGAGCTGTTAACAATTTTTTAAAATATTTTAATTCTCTCAAATTCTCAATTTACTATATGCAGTAATAATAAATAATGATTATGTTTATAGTTTTATAAAAGTCTATAAAGATAGTTTTGGCATTTACGGACATGTAAAAAAATTTTCATTTTATAAGATTATCATATGAAAGGTAATAGGTTCACATTTTTCATATCATCTCAGAAAACGATTATTCTTTGTTATAGTTTTATTCAAAATAATTAATCTTGAAAGTTGATTATCTAAAAGTACTGAAAAAAATACTTTACTTTCAAATCAAATTATATTTAAAATCAAGCATTTATATTATTGTTAATATGGTTAAAATTTAACTTAAAATTTCTAGTCATTTTTCTCTTATTATCTTTTTGTAAGGTCTATTTTAGACGATAAAAACATCAAATTTTATTTGTTTTTATTTAAAATTTAAGAAATAATATTAAATTTACAGTAGGTAATTTCAGAGTTCTTAATTAAATTAAATAATTAAATAATAAAATAATATAATAATAATAATATTCAGGTAAAAAATAATTAATGCAATATTTTATTCTTATTAGGCATTTTCTAATTTTATTCCTACTAATAATTATTACTCTTGACAATAATATGGCATATATTTGAAGATCTACAAATCTTAACTGAAAATTAATAAATATACAATTATTTTTCATATTAATTGATATTTTTTCATGTGGGATGTCTACAGCCCACAATTATTTTTATTTTTATTATTATTATTCATATAACATATCGATTAGTTTTTAATTCTTTTATAACTAATTTAAAATAAGTTGATTTTGTAATTGAGAAATAAATCTATAACTTTAAGGCTGTATTTATTCTCTTTTAAAATGGTTTTCTTTTTAAATATAAAATGGAATTATTAAACATTTTGATATTTATAAAGTGAATAAAAATTGTAACTGCCCTTAATCAAATTTCAAAAATTTTATTTTCTCAAATTTGAATTTATTTAATTATTTCACTTAATATTTATTGCTGGTGATTTAATAATTTCATATATTGATATGGTTCTTTGTATTGATATTTATTTTTTGATAAACAGTATTGTATCTGATTATAGAAATTTTTTTTCAATCTTATTTAAAGTCAACATATTTGTTAAATATTTAATTATTAATTAATTTAATTATTATTTAATTTTCAGTATTATTTTAATTTTATCAAGAAAATAATTATTTATAAACCATTATTAGTTTCAGTAATAAAATAGTTTATTCTCCGACATTATTTGTTCTTTTTAGATTAGTGTATCAAATCTGAGATTGAGTGATGTGTCATTTTAATTAGAGCACTGATTCTCATATTCTAATTCAGTCACATTTCATTTCCTACAGAAATACATTATACAAAGACCAAAATTAGTTTCATTCCAATGGACCATTTCTACAAAGAAACTTGATATATTCATCTGATTTTAATTTATTCGTGGTGAACGGGAAATCAGTTTCGTTTGAAATAGGATTATAAACATGATTGTTTTATTAAGCTCTGTTTCCACGTTTTCTATTTGTTTAACTTTATTTATACTATATGGGATATAAGCGATTTTTCGAAACTCTTACTCTTTAGATATTAACAACTTATGGGTAGAAACTGTTTTGGCAATATTTTATAATCTGCTGGATTTTTCTATAATCCAAAACTTATCAGATTTAATAAAGTCATTTAAACTTATCAAATTTTAATCGATTTTAATTACTTTTGGAACTCTAGATAATATTTTAAATTTTGAAGTATGCTTAAATTCTTAATATAATTTTTGCTTTTAATGTCCATTATTTGTTGAATTCGACAATAATATAATTATAGTAATTAATTTACTAAAAAATTCACTGAATTACATGTTGAACTTTATTTTTTATATTGAAAACATTCATTCTAACCAATAAAGTAGTTGGACAAAATTAAAATACGTTAATATTTTAATAGACAATACAAACATTTATCGACATTTTTTTACAATAAATACAGTAGTGGCCATAAAGATAGCAAATTTTGAAAATTTTGTTAATTTGTTTATTGTTTAAACTTTCTATTTATAAGCCTAAAATATTAATTAAGTAGACTATTTGAATAAATTTATCAAAATAAATCATAAATGTAATTAAGTTTTTCATTATTTATTAAAATATCTCATAATAGTGCTCTTCATCATGGTTGGAAATAAACCTTTTTCAAGTGAAACTGCAGCACAGATAGAGCATTTAGAAATACAGGAATGAAGTAGAAAGATACCACATTTTGTTTATCTCAATCCGTGGTATCAAGATTTTTATCGAGGTATCAAGCAACAGAAAGTTTGAAACATAAAAAATCACCAGGAAGACCGAGAGGTACTATTGTACAAAATAAACCCTGTATAAAAAAATAGTGTAAGTATACAAGGTTTTTTGTCATTAAAATATACACAACTATATACAGTGAAAAAATGTCAACACCTTAATATACACACTATTTTATTGCGTGTGTACAAAAAAAACCCTGTATAAAAAATAGTTTGTATATACAGGGTTATTTTTAATATTAAGTGTATATTAATACATTACACCAATTTAAATACATGTATATTAATACATTCACCAAATTTATTAAATGTTTTAAATTAATGTTTAAATTAAATTAAATGTTTTATAGTTCTTGAAGGTGATATGATAATTAATTATTCTTATAATTAATTGTGATATGATATAATTATATAAAAATGTATTTAAATAAAAATAAAAAATTTTAATATTAAAATACCTAAATTTGGTTTATTTAATAATTTATAATTTTTACCATCATAAACAAAAACAAAAAATACTAGAAACTGAGGTTATCACCTTCAAGAACTATAAAACATTTAATTTAATTTAAACATTAATTTAAAACATTTAATAAATTTGGTGAATGTATTAATATACACTTAATATTTTAAAAATCCTGTATACACACTTTTTATACAGGGTTTTTTTACAATAGTACCGAGTTTAGTTTACGGTCTCATCCGGATGCATGTAAGCCCAGACTGACAGCCAAAAACACCAAGGATCGCCTCAGTTTTAACCTTAAATATTCGCACTGGATCTCAGAAAATTTGCGTTCCGTTTTATTCTCAGATGAAATATCTACTCAACAGTTTGGTAGCAATGAGATTAGTGTTCGATGTTCACCTGGACGTTATAATTCTCTTTTTACAACACAAACCGTCAAATACTCTCCTTCACATATGATTTGGGGTTGCATAAGGAGCAGAGGATGCAGTGATCTGTGCTTCAAGCCGCAAAATACAACTATAAATGGTGATGTTAATTATACTTGGTGTCCCATAAGTCCCCGTGGAAAGTAAACTTAAATATCTTTCATTAAATTCAATAAAAATTAAAAAAAAGCCAAAAAATAAAATATATCTTTAATTTTATAAAGCAAGCGATTAAATATGTCAATCTACTTAAGAAATATTTAAGTTTACTTTCGGCGGGAACTTATGGGACACATTGTATGATAAACTTCTGTCTTGTATAGAAAGTATATACTTTATATATATATAAAGTATAAATATTCATCGTTCTCGACAGTTAACAAACTGGTTGACAGAAACCATGTTTCGATGATAGGTCCATGGCCAGGTAAGTCACCCGACTTAAATCCGATAGAAAATTGCTGGCGCATGGTCAAATTGAAAGTGCAGAGTTGATCTACAAAAGAAAATAAAAAATTTATGGTTGCAACAAATTTCTCCCTAATACTGTCTTAATTTGACAAACAAAATTCTTGTGGCTTTAGGGCATATTCGACAAAGAAAATTAAAATCTTTTTTCGACTAATTTTGCTGATATAAGGAATCTTGTGAGAAACGCGATCGTGTTTACCATTTTCATTTAATCCGCGTCGAATATTATGGAAATTCCTTACTTTCTTCAGCCAACAGGGTTTGTATTTTGAGAGTAGATATAAATGGATTGACTTAAGCAAGTGCCACAATACGCTTATCAGTTCTTGTAAATGTAACCTTTGGACAATCTGGGTGTCAAAACTCTTAAATCGGCCCTCATTCTTGAAAACCTTTATCAAATTATGCATTGATGTAACTGACTTCCTTAAAATTATTGAAATTTTTCTAAACGACAGATCATTATTTTATAAATTAATTACTACTTTTCTCTCTTCTGTTTTAAGATGAGAAAATTTAGTCATATTATTTATAAAATTTGAATTTTAAAGACAATATTGTGTATTTTTAAATATTTTTTTTTATAATTTCTTTTCTTTATAAATTAAACAAAAATGATAGTTTGTTAAGGATATAATGTTAATTCTATTTGAAATTATGTAATAAAATAATTATGGACAATGTTTCATTACTTAAATGTTAACTTAAATACTTTTGTTAACTTAGTTTTGTCTCATGAAAATAAACACTACAAATATTCGTTGTCAGAAATTACTATAAGCCCATTTGTATTAATAGAATATTTATTTTATCTCAATGCTTATTATCTGAGTTTTAGTCTTTTTATTTGAAAAATGACTTAGGAAACTAGGTTTATTAAAAAAAACTTTAGTGTTAACTTACTTTTTACTGTCACTGTATATTATATTTTGTGAAAACTGTTGGTTACTGTCTAACTGATATACTTAAGAAAAAAATGAATAAAGCATTGCAATTCTGAATAATTGATTTGATTAAGAAATCTATAAATAAATTGTACTTCTTAAAGAAAAAACAAGGGAGATGGTTGAAATGGAATCAAGATTATAAATAAATTGGACATTTTTTCCTGAAGATTTCTCGAATAGAGTCGTGTAATTTTATTTGCTTTATTTTTTAGGTGATGTAATAATATTTTATTGAAATAATTATTTATCTTTATTATTTAATGTTATTTTGACTCGTTTTATGTGAAAAATGATTAACATTATTTATTAATGAATGTGTTTGAATTAATTTTATTTTTGATAAGTCCGTAATTTATAGAGAACGTAATCATACTTTTTTTTGAATTTTTTGAGACAGGAGAAAATAATAAATGCAGATTCAATTTGTGAAGTAACTGATTAATAAAGAGATAATTATTTAAACCACGTTTATATCAAAGGATTAAAGATAATTATAAAAAATCAAAAACAAAGGTATTTTATAAATATTTTTTTGTTTTTGAGTCATTCAAGTGGTATTTTAATATTTAATTATGAGTATAATTTAATATGTTATAAGATATGAAAAGGATTAAGCTTTTAACGATTTGTCGGTTTTTGTTTCAATATTCAGTTTTCATTTTTTTCAACAAAAAATTCTCGATTTAATTATAATTATATTTTATGAGGAATAAATTTATTAAAATTTGAGTAACATTAAAAAGAATTTAAAATTGCAATTTTTATTCGAAGAGTTAAAGTTTTTTATACATTTTTATGTTATCAATTTGTAAAGGAATAGGTTTTCGTATCATGAATTTCTTAGGTTTAAAATTTTTTTAATCTATTTTTGTGAAAAAAATGTTTTTTTATGAAGCCAGTGAAGGTTGAATCAAATATTAGAGTTGTGTTCATTTTAAATTAAATTTGTAAAAAATTTCTGTAATATATTATGAAGTTACTTTGTTCTTAAAGTTGTTAATTATACTCTTCGATCTTATTCCGTTATTGGTGACTATCTTAGTTAACCTAAATATCTTTCGTGTTTAATTCAATCTCTACATTTCAATATACATTAATGTAATTTCTCAAAAATTCGCTTCAAATGACACAAAATTAAAAGCAAAAATTTATAATTAAATTTAAGCAGAAAGTTAATTTTTGTTCAAAATCGAAAGTATACTTCTCTTAATTACTGTTTTGATGTGGAAAAGATTTTCGAATTGGTAAATATTTTGTCAGTCGTTTATGATTGGTAAGTTTTGTTGAAGGTGGATTTTCTGTCTTAATAGTTTTTTGTTATTAGCATTACACCTATTACACTGCCTTAATATTAATTATTGATCTAAAATATTGATTATTTATTATAATTTTTCTATTAATTTTATTTTGGAAATCTAAACTATATACTTTTTTATCGAATCTGATTTTATCTAGCTTTTGTATGTATTTCAAATATAATTTTATAATATATTAAACTATGATTTAGAAAACAATGTAATCTTGCAAATTATTATATTTTTATAAATTGTTATTATCTCGGAAATATAATTGACTACATTAGATCACCTTGGTAACATTGATTATAATAGCATCTTATGTTGAAATAAAAGGAAAGAAGTGTGAAAATTTATGCTAATATCAACCTTTTATTACTTTTTAATTGAAAATTGGAATTTAATGAGTGATCTAAATCTCATTGAACTTTTGAATTGAGCGACCTAAGAATTTTAAAATCACAATTTTGATAGTTTAAGATTTGATTGTTTTCATTATTTATTCATTATTTATTTCATTACTAAATTTATCTTTAAATAGCTAGTGAATTTTTAACTACTTGCAAAAGAAAGAAATTAATAAAAGAAAAGGATTTTTATGAAATGTCTTGTTAATTTTTTTAAAGGTTAACTAATAGTTATATTATGTAGTATTAGGTTGTCCAGTATGAAATTGCGGATTTTTTATATTAATTTTCAAATTAAAGTTAATCACAAACGTTAACAATAAATTGTTTGTTTATATATACCAAATTAAAGAGTAACTTTCAAACTTTAATATAAATATAAAAGTAAGCATATTAATTTAAAGTAAAAGTTTTTTTATCGTTCTTTACTAGGCATGGTAGATCAACAAATTCGAGTATGCATATTATACGAGTTGAAACTTAACCACAATTAAGAAGCTTGATTCATGGATTCTCAATGATTTAACAGAAAATTAACAAAAATATCGATTGCAAATCTGTTCGTCAATAATAAATCGGAAACAAATTGATCCATTTTTATCTCGTAACATCTCATAACGTGCGATGAAAAGTGGATCAGTAGACGATCGTAGTAGTAGCGCAATGGTTAAATGCTGATGAGAAGCCGAAAACCATGTCTAAACATAGCTTTTCACCCCAAGAAGACTATGATAACTGTGTGGTGGTCTGAGGATGGCTTAATACATTACAATTTTTTGAAATCAGGTGAAACGATTATCGCACAGTCATACTGTCAAGAAATTGAGGCTATGTACACAAAGCTGATTTAAAAACAACCAGGTCTTGTAAACCGAAAGAGGCCGATCTTGCTTCAGGATAATGCAAGATCACATGTTTCTAAAGTGACCTTACAAAAATTACATGACTTACAGTACAAAGTTTTGCCTCATCCAGCTTATTCCCAAGATCTGTCACCCACAGATTACCACTTGTTCAAGCATATGGATGCATTAACAAGTGGTAATAAAATTTTCCAGGACCAAGGTACCATCGAAAAGGACATTAATCAATTTTTCGATTCAAGAAGTTCGGAGTTTTACCAAAAAGGAATTAAACAGTTATTATCCCGATGGCAACAGTGTGTCAAAAGCGATGGAAAATATTTTAATTAATAAAATTTATTTACAGACTGTTTTTGATTTTTTAAAAAAAATATTGAAAATCCGCAATTTCATACTGGACAACCTAATAGAATAAATAAGATTCGGTATTCTAAATCATTTAAACCAATTAAAGATTGTAGAGAGATTCATAGTTTACATGGGAAGATTTTAAAAAAAATTTGTAATTAATTAAAAATAAAAGGCTTCTAAATAAAAATCACTTATAATTTCGCAGACTAATTTCTGAATAGTGAATTAACTGTAATATTTTTATTTATTAAGTTGGAGCATAAGTTCTGCAGCACTTACAAAAAATTAAATTTATTAAACAAAACTAGTGGAATCTAGTTTTCAAAGTAAATTTCCGCCATTCCTTACAATGTTCTCCCACCGATTTGCAAGCATCCGAATCTGATTGAATTGTCATTCCTTGGGCTTTGATAATGGGTATACTTCTTTAATTTCATTCACTACTTGAATCGCTTAGCTCGCATGTAGTGCTGCATTGAGTGAAAATGTCCATAGTCAGATAGTGCGACATCGTGACTTTAAGGTGGATGCGGAAGAACTCCAATCCCGTCAAATTCTGTGAACTTTTTCAGCGTCTCTTTTGGTCTGTGTAGTTTAGCATTATCATAGTAGAAGAAAGCCCTTTTTCGATGAATCAGTATGGGATATTTTTGTTTAAGCTTTTCGAAAACTCGACGTAGTTGTTCACAGTCGGAGTTAATGGCACTGTCATTGGGAATAAATTTGAAATGAAGCACACTCGAAATTCCACCAAATACAAATCATTACTTTCTTACCTAGCCGATTTTGCCTTGGGACTGCCGGAGGATTTTTACTTTTTGGAACATAGGAGCTTCTTCTCTGTTAATTGAATAAAAGTTTACTTAACATTGACACAAAAGTTTTGGGTTAAATGTTTAGGAGAGTTAAACATTTCAAAATTAATAAAGTCGGTTTAATGTGAATTTGAAAAATAAATACAAAAACAAAATATACTGATAAATTAGAAGGATTAAATTATCTTGTGAATGTTGCAATTTGTTGAGAAAATTAGAATTGCTGTTAACGTCTCGGTAATTATTATATTTATTAATGTTTAAATAAGAAATATTTTAAGATTTAATCTAGATATTTTATTCATTAATATTTTTGATAAAGAATTTTATGTTCTCATGATAATAATAATTATTATTATATGAAATTCATAACTTTAAAATAATTGAAAATTAAGTTTTTTGAGAACGGGGTAGAACTGAGACATTTAAACAACATTTTAAAGGGCTTTCTTTAAATTATGAAACACTGGAATTAATTGGCTATAAATTCAACACTAATCATCAATTAATCTCAGTGTGATACGTTTAATATTTCATCTAATTTAATGATTTTTTTGAATTAAAATGATTACAGTGCTAAATTCATAGTACATTTGACAATTTTTATTTTTATATGAAAAGCATAAGATTAGTTCTTTTTATACAATTCAATTTTTATTATTAACATTTTTGGAAAAATATTTAGGGTGAAAAATATGATGGAAGAAAAGCTGACGTGTGGTCTTGCGGTGTGATTTTGTACGCATTATTAGTTGTAAGTTTTTTTTACACTTCAGGACTAATTTTCTAAAAATGATAATCAATAATGTCGTTTTTATTATTTTGTGGGGTGTCGCGTTATTCCAACCTGTTATTTTATTGAGAAATTAGACCCATTGATTCTTCTTTTTTCATTATTTGTTTTATTTTTCTCGATTTTTAAGAGATTTTACTATTTTTGTTTCATATTTTTAACGATGTTTGGTTCTTTAATGAATTTTGATATTTCTAAAGGGAGATTTAAACTTATATTGATTAAACAAAAATTACAAAAATACATATTGATAATGAAATTGAGCATTGATAATATCTCAGTTATTAAATTTGTATAATTTATATTAAAAGTTCTCTTTCATACCAAATATATTATTGCGTGTAAAAATTAGTTTGATTCGTTTTTTACAAGTCACAAATGTATATTTATTTTACAACATGAATAAAAAATTATCAAAATTTGGTCCCACCAGATACAATTTATCACCTTCGAATCATGAATATTCCGCTTTGATGTTGATATTCAAACCAGTGAAATTGATTGAACGGGCCTAACGAAGAATTTTTCCTCTTTCATGAGGCACTGAGTTTCATTGTTTGTATATAATTCCGATTGATTTTAGTTTTATGGATATCACTTGTTGAATTACTCCCAAAGATTCTACAATATTCTCTTGTTTTGACTCTTATCTTCATCGTGTAAAACTTCCAAATCTTTGTCTTCAATTTTTTTGGCTGACCACAACGAGACTTATCTTCGACGCTGAAATCAACATTTTTGAAATGTCGAAACCATTTCCCAACATGACTTATTACTTGGAGCTTTGCCACCATATACTTCTATGAGCTTCAACTGTACTTGTAACAAATTGAACAAATTGATCCAAATTGAAACAAAAATTTAGAATTACTTGCAAATGTTTCTCTTTTATTTGAAAATTTGTCATAATTGATGCATTAAAACAATGTCGTTTTGTAAGAAAATCAAATCGAATTTAACTGAAAATTCTTCACGATGTTTAATCTCTCTAAATCAAATTGAATTTAACTGTAAATATTAAAAATTTGTTATGGCCATAGCCATCTTTTAAAAACGGACCGAACTAATTTTTACACCTAATATCCGTTTAGGTAAATTACTTGTTTTTATAGTGGATTTTATTTGCTTTTCGTTCACTTAGGGCGCTCTTCCTTTTGATGATGACAATTTAAGAAATTTGTTGGAAAAAGTTAAGAAAGGTGTTTTTCACATTCCTCCATTTGTGCCAGCTGATTGCCAAAATTTAATGAGAGCAATGATTGAAGTTAATCCAAGAAAGAGAATAAACGTGAGTAGCAATTTATATAATCCATAATTTAGTAATTCTCATATCTGTAATTTAAAAAATACAATTTAAATTTAAAAATTATCATTAATAATAAATATACTCAGTTGATTATCAATCTTTTCTGGACTTTATTTCTTTACTGTCAAATATTAATATGTATTTTACTTTATATCACAAGATGTGTTGGGTTTTACGAAATATTATCGTTATTGATTTGAATATCTTAATTTTCAGTCAAACAGTTATTTAACAGCTGATGATGCCAATTATGTTTCATTATACCAATAGATTTTTAAAATTATATTTTTTTGTTTTTTCTGATTTTTCGTTTATCATGATTTTAGGTTTTAGTATTTCAATTAATATTTTCAATTTCAAGCAATAATCTATTGTGCATATTTACAGTATTTTCGATATCAGTGGAAATCGCTTAAGTTTATTGTGAGATAAATTGAAAATTAATCTAAAGTACTCGAAAAATTTCTAAATTCAAATTTTGCTTAGTTGAGATTTTCGAAATATCTTTTCAGATATTAAAAATATTTTTTTCTTAACTCAAAATTCAGTGAATCTTGAAGTTTAAAAAGTATAAAGGATATTTGGTGCCTGATTATATACATATCGGTTTTATGAATTAACATCCTAATTATTATTTAGCAAAGATTAGAGAATGAAAAGAAGGTTGAGGAGGTCAAATTTGTAAAATCTAGTAATAGTAATAATATTAATAATAATAATTTTCCTCTGAAAGTTAATAAATTGATATTATCGATTTTTTATATAAAAATTAAATAAAACAAAATCTATTAGAATGAATATAAAAAGTTTATTTAGGTAGTCAAACTTTTAAAGTAACCATGATTGAAAATGTATGATTAAAAAGGGAATCTTTGTTTTAACGCATCTATAATGTTCAGGATAAGGTTGTCTAATAAATTTTGGAAATTCTCAAAGGCATTAATGTAAAATTTATCAAAATAGTGAAAATCGTAATATTAATTTTCCTGTCAAAAATTTTTCTTAAAAGAAAACAGTGAAAGAAAAGATAAATATGGCGATTTTTCAAAAAAAAATATTTATTTCTTGTTAAAATTCACTTAGATAGTCTTTTAAAGTATACTGTCGGCCAAAATTATCTCCCAACTTATAAAAATGATTTTTAAAAAATAATTTGAAATTTAAAATTCCTACGAAGTTAACTTAGTTAAAAACAAACATACAAATGTCAAAAAAACATTTATTGATAAAAGTTCCATCAGTAGGATGTAGGACTACCATTCTATTCAGAACATTCCGTAATTTGACATTGTATACTGTCGAACAAGCACTTGATTGTTTCAAGAGAAATTAAGTTCCCCTGCTCTTTCAGTCGATTTTTTTAAGATTTCAGGGAGGCAAGAGGTTCTGCATACTCCGTTTGCAATCTTCTGTCAAGTACATCCCACAAATGCTCTATAATGGAGAGATCCGGAGAGCGCAAATTCATGGAATGGTATTAATTTAATTTTATTTTAAAGTACCTATGGCAAGTTTACAAGCATGAGGACGTGTGTTGTCATGATGGAACCAGAAATTGTTGTTCTGTTCAAAAAAGGTAGAGTTTTTCTGAATAATTGAGGACTTAATTGTTGAGAAGAAATGGCCGCCAACACCATAATAGATTAATAACTTAACATAATATTTTTTGACATAATTCAAAATTTCTCTATCATATACGATGCATAAAAACGAATTGTATTTATTAAATGAATTCGTTGCAGGAAAGATCTTTTAAATTAAAGAAATTATAAAAAAATTCTTAATTTGTGATTTTTGAGGTCTTTTATCATCAGACAATTTGCATCTTGAAACCTTTGATTATGAACTAAATTTAAAGTTCCACGTCTTATCACCAGTTATAATTAAATAAACATAACCCTAATTATTTACAAGTGTTTATTTTTTATGGTTACAGAATATTATGTTATTTGTTTATCACAAAACTTATTAATAACAATAAATATTTGTTTGTTTTGACATTTTCTACAAGAAGCGACACTAATAAAAGTATTCTTTTTAATACTAAATTGTTAAATTTATTTTTAAAATTTTCATAAACAACAATTTTAATTTTTCCAGCTAGAGGACGTATTGAGGCATCCATGGGTCATTGCGTTAGTAATTTATCTTTGCCAAACCAAATTCAATAGCAATTAATTATCTTTACAGTGATAATGATTTTCCTGTACAAATGGAAGTTCCAATGACACAAGCTGTTCAAACAACGGTTTTACCATCGAAAACAGATATTGATCCAGATATTTTCAACACCATGACTTCGTTACAGTGTTTCCGGGACAAAGATAACCTAGTTAAGGAACTTTTATCGCCAATGTAAGTAATGGATATTAAAATTTATTTTAATCGATTGGAATCTATAACTTTTTAATAACAATACGTATCTTACAAAATCTTAAAGTCTAATCTCAATTTTAATCAAAACATATCTCTTACCTTTATTTCGTAGAAATTTGTTCTGGAATGTGAAAAAATGTTAAAAATTGATTGAAGTTGTCAGTTTGCTTGTTTTATATAAATGAAGTCGTTTTTTTCTGAGAAGCTGCAGCTGTTATATGTTACACAGTGACATTGATTTTTCAGCATGTCTATTGTCTACAAAATTTCTTTCTTTTTAAATAGATATGTTATTGATTTAATAGTATGTGCTCAAAATCCTATTTATTGTAAAATAATATTAAAATAACTCTTATTTTGCATTGTTCAATTTATCAAAAATATTTTACACTGTAAAATACATTTATTTGGTGTTTGTAATTTAATTTTTAATATTAGATATGAAATAAAGTTTGTAGTGTCTTACAAATATTTTCTTTGAACACCAGAACGACTTTAAATTGAAGAATAAAAATATGACAAACATTTTCTGAAAGATCTTGTTAAAACACTATTTAACAGTATTATTGATAAGTGTTTTATAATATTATACAGGGTGCGTGCGATATTTTCGGAAATAAAATGAAAGAAGAAAAACAAGTATAGCTTTTTTATTTTTTATTAT
>JBBMKC010224559.1:0-11982 GCA_037834085.1 Bipalium vagum
TATCTACAAGAATTTTTGTGGAGAGAAGAATTTGGTGAACGCTCTCAAATATTTTACAATTTTTGGAGCCACGTAATGCAATTTTACCCAATGTAAATATGAAATATGTAAATTTTGTGTTAAATAAACATTAAAAATTTCTTACTTTTAATTATATATTTTGCATAAAATTTTTCAGTACCTTAAAATTCATTAAATAAATAAAATTCATTAAAAAAATTGCCATTAAAAATTAATTTTAAAATAACTAAAATTTAAAAAAATATGAATTACTACTATTAAAAATAAGTAGTTAATTAAAATTTAAAAATGTTTATTTTTTACGTGAAGTGGGGTACGTAAAGTACAATAGTACCGACCAAGATCTAATTACACTTACAATGAAAAACTATTTAAGTTTCAACATTTCACAAGATTTCTTTTTATAACTTTATTTGATATACACAGATAATGAACAGCTCTAAATCGTTCACAACAAAGGTAAATCACATTCGACGTGCGCTCGAATTACGGAATGGGTTTCACTATATAAAAAATGTCAAGAAAGCTTTAACTGTATATTTTCGGTGATAAATTGCTTTTTTTCAGAAAAAAAAATAACTAACGGTGAGAAACTGTAATATAGACAATGTCTAGCGGTAACGATCCATTTGTCGTTTATTAGGGTACCCCCACAAATATGGCTGTCCGTTTCAACTAAACTCCAGTTCATATGTTTTGGATTATACCTTTGAATTAAACTCTTTAACATAGGATTTTTCAATGAAACTATCCATGGCCATTGACCATAATGGGAAACGTCTCCATCCACAATTCTTCGATATCGGTTAAGAACAGAACCGTTATCTGATTGAACTGATTTTGGTATCATCCTTCGTCCACAAGGTATGTCCACTGAAAAATGAATTGATGCCAATAGATCTGGTTTCAAACAAAAAAAGTAATATTATTTATTATTTATATTAAGAAGGTAAAAATCAAAAAGGTCATGGAAATATCCGTGGAAGAAATAACCCAATTGAAATAAGATAAGGGAAAAATGTATATAGAAAGTGTTAGTTAAACATAAAGGAAAATTTAAGCAATTATTCCTTGTTTGTTTATACTTATAAATAAATAGTAGTCCTTTTATGGTTATTATTGATTTTATTTGAAACTTTGTTTTTGAAAATAAATGTTGTTTTAATGTACTAATTTTATATATTTTATAAAATAAATTTTGAGTAAAAATAAATTATTTTCATTAATAATAAATAATATGAGAAATTGAATTTGGTACTTGGAAATATTTATTTTGTTTAATGAGAAAAATAGCAAAGTGCCAGTAGGCGGTTAAATATAAAATAAATGAGTTAAGAAAGGGCACTCAGATTAAACAGTCAATGTGAAACAGAGTCAATATTACGTGGTAAATCAGCAGACTATAAAATGAAAAAAATATTTAAACATATATTTTAACATTAATAATAATAAATTATATTTAAACAACCTAAATGTAATCGTACAAAGTGAGATAATATTTTAAAAATAATAATTTTTAGCTGCGATAAAATAATAATAAAAATAAAAAAATAAAATAATAATAACCATAATAATAATAGAAATAATAATAATAATAATAGAAATAATAATAAATAAAAAAAAAAAAAATAATAATAATAATAATAAATATAAAAAAACAAGAAAATAGTTTTTTGGAAAAATAAAATATTTTCTGTCATTTTATTATTCTTGTAGTAATTGTTAAATATAATTTTAAATGTTTTCCAGGTCTAGAATTTTACATTTAAGTAATTATTTTAAAATATAAAATTTAACCATAAAATTTTAATAAAATAATTATTTTGTGAAATAATCAATATTTGAGCAATTTTTGACAAATATTCTAAAACATTTATTTTTTTATGAATAGTAAGTCACGAATGTAAAAAATAAGTTAATGAAATGAAAAATATATAAAAAAATAATTTAATAATTATTGAGAAAAAAATTTAAATTCGCAATAATTGAAATTTTAGACTATTTTCTTTTTATTTTGATATCTTTTCGCAATTTTTAAAAAATTGAAATCCAAAACAGAAAAAAACACTTCGAAGTCAACCCTTCATCTGATGATATTATCAGAATTGATGAAACAGAATTGTCTTAAAAGCTCGAAATAGATATATTAAACGTCGGCACTGCGAAATTACTTAAGACCCTTACCTTTGGCTCCTTGGAACCATTTGACGAAGCAGGATATAAATATTACTAACAAAGGCCGAAGATTCATTTTCAATTGTACCTTGAAATTATAATTTTTAGATCCGTCCGATTATAAGTACCACAGTCAATGCGATTTTGAGTGGTCTACACCAAGTTACCAATCAAGATGATCAACATCATTTATATTTTTAAAAATATTTTTTATACTACTGACAGATAAAAGTAATCAAGTTTCAGTAGTATGAATACTTATATTTTTCATTTAGAGGCAGCTTTGTACAAAAAATAATAAAGTAATAATAAAATATTAATTAACTTAATGTTAATTAATGTAGTTCGAATAAAATTTACTTTTTTTAATTAATTAAAACTTTTTATTATTTTTTACAAACATTTTATAATAAAAATTATTATAATCAGTTATGAATAATATTTAGAAAATTTAATTTATTATTAATATTATTAATAATTATTGGATAAATAAATATTTTCTTTTATCTGATCATTACCCGGAAAGTAGTTGTTTTCTTAATTATGTATTTGTGGAATTTCGAAAACGTCATTCACTTTGAATTAATTCCGAACATTAGACGCACACCTCTATTGTGTACAACTAAATCGAGTGTATAAAATCATCGAGTGAAGGAACAACTGATAGATAGACGGACTAAAACCATCGAGTTGAATAATTTTTACTTGAGATTTAATAAAAAATTTACTTACTTTATTTTGTTCTTTATTAAAAAGGAAAACGAAATTACTCATGACTCACTATGATACGTGGTGTGCCCAATAAGTAGTGAGACTAATGTAGAAAGGTTAATGTAAATTTTAAAATGTTATAATTATATAAAGTACAATATATTATAGATAAATGTGAAATATTTGTTTTAATATATTATTTTATGTTTATCAGATAAATCGATTTTTTAAAAAATGTCTTTAGAAAATATGCAGTATTGGAAAGCCTTTTAGTTTCATCTATTTGAAGAAAAAAACCCGAGAAGAAATTCAAAATGAGTGACATGATGTTTATGGTGAACAAAGACCTTCATGGGATACAAAAAACGATGATACAATGAATTTAAAGAAAAATCAGGAAGGCCATTCGAAATCATCGAAAAAATAACGGAAAGACTATATAATAATCAATTAATAATTCATAGTTTATTATTATTATTACAGTCAAACCCCGTTATTAGGCACCCATTTATAAGGAAAATCCCGTTATAAGGGACACCTTAATGCAAAATTTTTATATAAAAAAGCATCGTACTCCCCCAATATAGAGGGCATAAAATTTATGAAATCTCCATTTTTGTTCAAAATTGTTTAAATAATAGTAAACTATAACAACAATAGTTAATAATAATAAAATGAATAAACGAATCGCATTAAGTAACCAAGAAAATTCTAAAATTCGTCAACATCTACAACAGCACAAGAAAGCCAATTTGAAAGAGGTAACAAAACATTTTAAAAATATTTTTGGTAAAGCAGTCAATTATAAAACTGTTTTAAAGTTTATTAAAGTGGGCCAACGACAATTTCAGATCCATTTGATTACACTGAAAGAGCCAGGAAGCCTAAATATGAAAAATTTGACAAATGTCTGCAGTTATCTATTAATCAACTTTCATCGAAAAATCTAAATGTGACTGCAGATGTTATGAAAGCCCAAGCTACTAAATTCGCTTTTGAGCTGGGTATTGAAAATTTAAGGCATTCAACGGTTGGCTTCACCGATTTAAAAAGCGACATAATCTGAAATCAAAGCTTTATCTGGAGAAAAAGGAAATATTAAGCTACAGAAAATTGGATCTGCTAAACTACTGAACATACAAGATATTCATGATAACATTAAGGATATTCAACAACCTGTGACTCTTTCAGATTGTATATATATATATGTGATACAGAAGTCATGGAACAAGTTTATTGCTTCAATAATTGTAAATTCTTGGAATCATGCTGAGTTAATCACTATTGAAACCTCCTTGACTAATTCTGACATTGACTCAGTATTGCAAGATATTGAGATTACCATCGATAAAATCAATTTGGAATATCCGTTATCAGCCGATGAAAAAGTCTGCTTTGATGATAATATTGACATTTGGGAGGAGCTGAATACGGAAGAGATTATTGGAATTGTTAAATCAACAAGTAATTTATCTTCAGATGAGGAGGAATATGTCAATGAGATCGTGCATATTTCAAGTAAAAAAAGAAATTAAAACTGAAACAAAGAACATTGATTCAATACTTTAAATAAAATATTACATTTGAAATGCAAATTCCGTTTCTTTTTTCACCTAATAATAACTATTAAATAACTTTAAAATGTCAACAATATTTTAGTTATTGCGGTATTATATAATCGAAAATCCCCGTTTTTAAGGGCACCCCGTTATAAGGGATATTTTCACGCTTTACGAACAATATAACAGGGTTTGACTCTATTATTATTATATTAGGTATGGGAATTAGTTCCCAACCTTTTGTTATAGATTAATTATTATTATTATTATTATTATTATAAATGTCGTGTGTATGTCATTGAAAATAAAACTAAAAAGTTAAATTGTGATATATCTGTAAGATATCAATAGTCATTATTTGTTTTAATTGATTAAATAGCTCTTTTATTTTAGTGAAAAGGCTAAATCATATACCAAGAAAGCAGAATTTGTTTGAATCATCATTATTGTCCTACAATTTAAAGAAATCAGCAGTCAAACCCCATAGATTAATGACAAAATCTTACGATGAATATGTCCTGTCCGAACCAACGTGCCGAGAATGGCATCCACGATTTAAGACAGATAACTTAAGCGTGAAGGACAACTAACGTTAAGTACAATCAATGACAAATAATACCTATTATTATTTAAAATGGTTAGATAAACAAAATAAAATTAATATTTAATAAATTCGAAAATCCATTTAATCACTATGGTGATTGTACATTTATGTTAATAAATATAAATATGGTAATAATTTCATACAATGAGAATAAAATAAGACTGCCATTCCGATTATTGATATCTTCAGAGAAGAATACTCCAATATAAAACCAAAAGCGTATGCACTGGCCTTACATTTTATAATATTTTTATATCATCCTGGAACACCCTCTATATCTTTTAATCACCTAATACAAGCTGTAATATGAGCAGAAACCTTTTTGTAACAAAACACAGACTTAATGAAAAGAAAAAAATAATTCCTGTCAATTGGTGAAATAAAATATTATTTTGGAATTATTATTGTTTTTTTAAGAGTATTATTAATTATTATTTTCAACAGATTTTATAAATGAAGTGATTCGGTAAAATAATAATTCAGTCTCAATGTTTGAACATTCAAGAAAAAATAAAATCCATTAATATTTTAATAAAATACAAAAATTAAAATTATTCATTTAAAAGGTAATTTTTCATTGGATAAATAACAATTAATTTGAGAAAATTATATTAATTAATTTTAATTAATAAGTTATAAAGTACGAAGTGCATAGATTTAAGAACAAACATTTATTAGAGAAATCCTTGACAAGAAACAATTTATTTAATCAAAGTAAGCACCTTCTACCACTTTGTTGGCAGCTCGGAGATACCTTTATCAAAATGTCATGTTTCCGAGATTCAATGAATTACTCAAAGGCATTTTAGACGGAATGGAATTTTTTTCCATATAAAAAGCTATAAAAATTCCTGAAAAATAATAGTCGATAGGTGCAAGGTCTGGGAAATAAGGAGGATGATCAACAGTTTCCAAATTCATCTCTATCATTTTTAGTTTCACTCGCTTTGCAATGTGTGGGCGGACATTGTCATGAAGGAGTTTATCTTGTTGACTAACCTTGGTTGTTTTTCTTCATTATTTCTTTCAATTGAGTACAATAGACCTCAACTGTGATTGATTGAACTTTTTACATGAGGCTATGATGTATCAATCTACAACTTATTCACCAAACAAAAACCAATAGTTTCTTTTAATGAATATTCGACTTTGGACAATGTTTGGGAGGTTCATTTGCATATAGCCATTGTGTAGATCTCTTGCGATTGTCGAATAAGATCCACTTTTCATCACTATTAAAAATTCGCAGAAAGATATTAAAGTTTAAAATTGTCATTTTAAATCTATGCGTTTCATATTTTATGACCTAGCAGGAATTTTTGTTTGAATTTTTAATTATTTATAATTTATTTGAAATATTTTAATACTATAATATCATACCACATTTTCAAATTTTTTTCTTTACTAACAGATGTGTCAATAAAAGTATAATATGTACAATCGATGTTGGGGGAGTGATTGTTTATGAATACATAAACTACGATCATAATTCTGAGACCTTCTTTGAGTTCATAAGATTAAAGGTTGTGCCTTTTTTTAGCTAAACAAGATTTCACAACTTTCAAGCAGTACTCACAATGTTACAACAGATTAATATTGTATAAAAATCTCTTACTCCGTACTTGCCTGAACTGAATCCTGTTAAGAAACTTTTTAGTATGATAAAATCAAAGTCTCATGGATTCAAACATGAAAACCCAAACGTGAAGGTTGAAAATTGCTTAGACACAATACTTGTAAATGATTTTCCTACTTCACGTGAGAGATGATACAGGAATATGGTAAGATGGTTAGAAAACGAAAGACAGGAAGAACAATTTTTTAAAATAATTTTTCTGATTCTGTAATTCTGCTTTTCAATTGGTGTTTTTCTTTAGTAATTTTAGAATTTTGTCAATATAAAGTTCAATAAAAAGTATATATTTAATTGTATATCATCAAAAACTATGGCTGGTAGACGTTATCGAATCAAATTAATTCGTTTGAAGCTTGCTCTGAAAGAGAAAAGGTTAGAATCGGCGGGCAGACATGATAAGATAGTTTTACTAGACGATAACCCCAGAACCCTTGTTCATTATATTGTAAATAATTACATAGAAGATCCAAACTGTGAAGTCTTACATCACCCGCCATAGTCACCAGTTATTGATCCTTTGGATTTTCAATTGTTACGCTGGATGCAATCCGCGCTTTTGAGGAAGCTGTTCAGTTTCGATGAAGACCTTCAAAAATGAATTGATAGTTGGATTTCTTAAAAAGAACCAGAGTATTTTTTCGTGAAATACATTCGTTGCCTAAAAATTGGTTCAATGTCATATCTGCTTGAGAGCTGTCTTTTAAGTTTTGCATATGGGTGCACACAAGCCTATAATAATCAATATTGTATAAAACAAACTAAGAACTGTAAATAAAGACTTAAAAAATATCAAAGGCCTTATTTACAGCGACTATTTAAAAAATATTCAATGAAAAAATTTGAATTCACTAGAGAAAATGTACGAGCAATAATCCTGTACAATTTTCGAAGAGTAATTTCTCAAGAAAATTATATATCCAAAATGATATCTGTTCTTGGGGATGAAGAACCACATCAGTCTACAATTTCCCACTGGTACTGCGATTACTAACGTGAACGCTTTAGTCTGAACGATGAGCGGAGAATTGATGCACCAAAAACAGAAGTTACCCAGTTTCCAAACATAAAGAATAAAAGTTCAAGTCACCGGAAGAGAAATCGACATGTTCAAAATGGAACTCTTGGATGTTACAACGGATAAGTGGAATAACAGCTTTCACAATTGGTTTCAATCTATGGAAAAGTGTAAAAATCTTTGTTGAGAATATTTTGAAAAGCAATAAAACATTTTCACTCTCTTTTGCCTTACATAAAGAACAATCCTCGTAAATGGAAAATATTTTGATTAAATGTTATTAAATAAAACTTCTAAGAAATGTCTTTTCTTAATTAAAAAAAGCCGAAATCACACTAATACACCTAATATATAAACTTGGATAGCCCTGTGTTATTTTTGATGGAAGACAGTTGAAAATTATAGTAAGTGGCAAATTTCTTCTTTTATCATCACCATTTAAACAACAAAAATTATTTTAATCCATAAATAATTTTTATACGAAGAGAAACGCGAACATAACAGTTTCAAATATTAAGCGTTTTATATTTTCTCAGATAATAAAAAGAAGCTTAGAATAAATAAAATTGTCTGAATAAGGGCTAAGCGTTAATGTCTTAATAATATTTAATTTTTGCTTAAGAATTCATGTGAATCCTAATGATATTTCATCAAGATAAAATATGTGAAGAAAATAAGGTAAAATAAAAATTCCAGTAAAAATAAGCTCTTAATATTGAATATAATGAATTAAAACAATAAAAGGATTATTGCAATCGAAATGTATTCCAATGTCTCCCATAATACAAGACCAGATGATATAATAAATATTTTCAAAAAATGTCAGAACCTAGGTCACATAATCGAGGTAGGTATGATATTAGAAAAATTAAATACAAATTTTAAATGGTTTATTCCATGATGGCCATCTAAACATTTTCAAGGATATAATGAAAAGTTAATTTGAATTTTTTGTTCTTAAAGAGATTCACCATCTAAAGTTCCCAATCGTTTATGTTTTGAAATGGTTCTTCAAATAAATAATTTTAGTTAAGATAGTCTGCTCGAAACGCTTTTTTAACAAGTATTAGTTATCTTCACACTCTTAGTTATCTTTAACTCTTCTTAAAGATAGCTGGTAAAACTTCAAAAACCCATCCAGCGGTTTTTGGAGACACCCATCCAACCCTGCCTACGGTCAGCTAAAATCAATTTCCGAGGTCCAGTCATGAATATCTTTCTGAATTTCTGGAACGATTGGTTGTCAGCTTTCGCCACACTTTCTTCTAGCTATAATTCCAACTTCGCACTGCATCAAAAGTTTGCCATAATCAAACCGCCTTTTCCGATCATCCCCAAATCCAATTTTCTGTTGTTACAGAATTCTGTTAAATTTTGATCTTGTGAATCCATTATAACGTTTTGTGAACTCTAATGAATATCTTTTTCAAAAACGTGTTTTAAAAAATGTTATTTTTAAAATTATATTTTTAAAACAAACAATATTGATTTATTAATTAATTTAATAACAAATCTTTTAATTTTTAGCGCTTATTTAATTAGTTAGACTTATATTTAGAAAACGCTCAAATAAAAATATTTTATTAACTAGGACTTATTTATTGAGTAAGGTTTATATTATAGAAAGCGCAGTACTTGATACATCTGTAAAATAGTAATCAATTAAAACTTATTACCTATTTAATTAAATTGATAAGATTAAACAATTAACGATCATTTTCTTAAGTTAAAGTATGTTAAGATGTTGTATTAAAAAAGGACGTTGTGTTAATTGTATATATAAATCAATAAAAATATTTCTTTCACATTTTATTTCAATAATTAACAAAACTCAATAAAATAAACGCTAGAAAAGAAATTTTCTGCTATATATGTTAAACTTATGAAAATGATGTAGTGCTTGAAGGGTTGAGAAAGAGGACGAAAATGTAATTGAACAGAATGGTGACTACTCCGATGATTAAATAAGTACACTTTTTCTGCTTTTAGTTTCATCTCAATCCTTCAAAGAGGGGTGAACTTCCGTTACAACGTGAGAATATTTGAGAAATAAATTAGTTGAATAAAAAAGTGAAAAAAACAAAACAACAGTTTCATTATTGAATGAAATGAATTCAGAATGATTTTCATTACGCAAGTGACATTAGAGAAAAAATTAAATTAAGTATAGGAATTATTATTTAAAGGGTAATAATAAAATTAAAAATATTTGTGATAATATTTAATGAAAAAACATGGGGAAAATTGAAAGAAATAATGTTTAATGTGCAAAAAGAGGATTCCACGTCTAAGCCTTTGATGAAAATTTAATTAATATGATAAAAATATAAAACAAATTGTAATTAATTACATATGAAAATATAAATAAAATCTAAACATCCGGCAAAAAACGGATAACATATTTCACTTGTACATATATTTATCATCTGTTATTTTCGTCTCTTTTATTTTCACTTAATAAAATTAATCAAATTTTAATTAATTAGAAAATTTTTATTATTCAGAAAACTAAGATACATATTTCTCTCCAGAACTAATTATCGTGAACCAATGGCATTAATCTGGGATGGGACCACACGAGTTGGATTGCTATTTCACGGGCTACGGGTTATCGGATTCTATTCGGATTTCTTCTGGTAGGTTAGGTAACCGCACACAATAATAAAAAATATTATGCAATGTGCCTCATAAAATTAAGACCGTAATACACAATTTAATACACAATACTAATAGACGTTTCATAAACAAGAGAAGTTAAATTTATTTGGTATACCTCATCTACATAATATACGATCTGCCATATGTTCTTCATTGTCAGCAATATTTAGAGCCGTTAACCGTTTATTTAAAATATTATAAGTTACATCGTCGAATTCTTTTTTATGTTCAATAAACATAATTAACTCGTCAATAGAATTTCTAATCAAGGAATATGTCTTTCTAATGATATCTGCCATAGAATAACAATCTCCATTATCATATGATATACAATTAAATTTTCAACTCTTTCATTTATACGTTTCCAAGATGTTCTATCTATTTCGGAAAAACTGAATAATTCAATATAGGGTTTTAATACAGTAACTGCAGTATCCAAGTGTTCAACTTCAAAGTGTTCTTCAACATTTTTATTACATTTTTTCATTTTTTTGTAAACACTGTTTCAGCGTTCTACTTATTACTAATAACGTTAAAGAAATAAAAAAAAGAAAAATTATCAAGAAATAATAAAATTACCTAAAAATCTATATATAAATGGAAAATCAGTAAATTATATTATTAATAATAATTAATAATAACATAGTATTAATAATTTTAAAAATGACGACCACCAGTCTCTACTTTTGCAAGACTATTTCCTCCAATAATCAATAATTCTATAATTAATTTTTTATTATCTCAGCGACGATATAGATTGTTATTTTTAATATCAACTTATTTATAATTAATTAATTATTTATTTAAAAGGATTGTTTTAAAATTAATTTCATGATTAATAATAATATTATCATTATTTGTATTATAGACCCTTAGTGGTCTCCGTGCCTTTGGTGAACCAAACAATTTTTACATAATTTTTGTATTATAATTTTTAACATATTTTCACAACCTCTTCTGAGGAGCCTTAGTGGACCAAATATTTTCTTCCATTCTTCAAATATCATAAAAGAAAAACTGTTTTTCGCAAAAAAATACAAATTAGAAAAATAATGTTAAGGAAAAAGTCTTTAAAATATCAAACAAAATTCTAAGAAAAGAATTCATTGAAAATTCTTCACACTTATTGACATTTTTCACACGATGGGTTCATGAAAACATTATAGATTTTATCTTTATGAATAAGCAATGAAATATTTTCATATTTATTAATTAATTATTTTTTTTATATTTAATTAAGTAAAGATAATAAAATTAAATTTCAATTTCATATTTTAATTCTTTATAAAATATTTCTTGTACAATTCCTTTCTCATGAATTATCATATATTACGTATTTTATATATCTCCTAACGCTTTGTCAAAAATATTGACATAACATTCTCTTTGAACATTAAACATTTTAAAGCAATTTTTGTTTTTTCCTATTTATTTATCCATATATATATTTTAATACATGGTTTACATCTTAATTTCATCACATCTTCAATAAGCGCTTTATTGAATTTAATTATTTTTGCCCAATGTTATTAGGGTGTCCCATAAAAAATGAGCGTTTTTGTTATAATGACATAAATTAAAGAAAATATGTTCTTGAATTAAT
>JBBMKC010224570.1:0-11982 GCA_037834085.1 Bipalium vagum
ATAATAATAATAATAATAATAATAATAATAATAATAATAATAATAATAATAACATTAATCACAATTTATTATGCTTTGGTTGATTAAAATGAAAACCTAAGAAAAGCTAACCGAAAAAAGTATTCAACTGTTGCGATTCCAAGAATTTATATATATTTATCTACTATGCTATCCGAAAAGTTTCTAGCCTTGAACATTAATAACAAGGCTAAGTAAAAATTTATATGCTTATTTTAAAGAGCAATCTCCTAAATTAATGAAAATAAATTTTTATTGATTTCGTTAAATTATTTTGTTTTATACAATAAATTTAAGTATTTTTAATAGCTGTATTTTTTAAAATGAGCAAATAAGAATTTAGGATATTAATAAAACATTATTTTATGAAAGAGAAAAACACTACCCAAAGCAAAGCAAGTTTTGATAAGCATTATGGGTAATCAGTACCATCGTATTCCACTATTAAAAATTGGTATTCAGATTTCAAACGAGATCGCACATGAATTAAAGATGAATGTCGCCGTGATTGTCTAATAAAGGGAGCAACTTAGCAAAATAATAGGCTAATAAGCAAAATCATAATGGTAGATCAAAAAGTGAAGATAAGATGTATTTCTGAGGTTATTGGCATTTAAAAAGATAGTGTATGGTAAAACAGAAAAAAGTTCTATTTCTTCAAGACGTTCTATTTCTCGGCCGCATGTGGCAAGAAAAACTCGACAAAATAACGCAACTTGGGTCGGAGAATATGTGCCATCTACTCATGTCGCGATATGATTTAAATATTAAAATTTATTTAATTCAGGATGCAGATTTTATCATATTATTATATTTTGTTAGATAAATTGAAAATTAGTCGAATATTAATGAAAATTTAACCAATAAATCATTGCTAGAAATCGGTTAATCAATAAATGTTAAATTAGGTATATTAATTTTCAAAGTAAAGAGAACACACACCCTCTAACGTGTGACTAGATATGAATCCTTGGGTCGTTAGATAAATCTAATCATTTGGCTTTTAAACAACTGAGGTGCACAGGACCCATCTTTAAATTCTGTAAAAAAAATACTGGTCTTCTCAAAAACTTATCTACTTTAAAAAAACGTTTCGTAATTTAAAACATTCTCTTTGTCGACTTCCTTTTAATATTTACTATTTTGAACTTTTTTCAGTAGATCACCCCTCCCATGTTCCTCGTCCAACATGCATTCGATTTTTTTTAAAATGATATATAATTGTATAGATTTAAATATTAATATATCAATTACAAAATTAATTTGAAATAGTAAAACAAAAATGCAAAGACTTATGGACCACCACAATATTTGTTTTTTTATTCCCACTTTTATAGTACTATTTAGTGCTTTTTAGTACCTTTTAATATTTTAGTTATTTTAGTTGTGGTTATTTTGGTTATTATTTGCTAGTTCTTTTAAAGTGTATTTTTAGTGATAAATTTAGTAAATTTTTAAATTAAGAAAATATATTTTGTCTTTACAATACACTTGAACATTTTATCCTGAAAATCCTATTTTTTCACTACTGCTATACTCAGTAAGTTATTAGAGCTACCAAAATATGGATTTTAAAAATCATTATATGCGCATATATATTCTAACAAATTAAAAAAATTTGCTTTTTGAAGACAAAATTAAAAAATAAAATAAAAAACCGTTAAATTTATCCAGAATATTGAAATTGTTTATTACAATGAATTAAAAAAATATCATTCAGATTTTCAAAAAAAACTAAATATCTAATTTCAAATATCTAAGCTAATAGTTTATAACGGTTGTTTTGTGAAGAATAAATGACTCGTAAATACATTCGGAATTAATCAACTGAACACAATTAAAACACTTAAAAAATAATGACATTTCATTAAAATAACCTCCAACTGCTGTACACTTTTCCTATTTTCGAAGTATACTTCAAACTTTTATTTTTTAAAACTTCATAACTACTACCAAAGGATTTTCTTTTTTCTGGAATATAAAACGGTATTCATAAAGCAAACATTGTAGCAAAAAAAAATAAAAATTATTGGTTAAATGTAATATGAGTCGAAGGTTGAAAATATTAAAGCTGAATTTTTGACCAAAACTTCCCAAGCATATGGAGCAGGTGTATTATTGTTACAATAATCATAGTTTTAATTAATTTTTGGTGATTATTTCTGTTGAGGTTTCTTAGGAAATTAGTCGTACCTACTGTCACTGACTTTTCAAACTTCCAACTTTAACTCATTGCATAACTGTATGAACTCTGGGTCTTTTCAACTTCAGATTGACAAAAACTTACTTTCTTTATAAACTCTAAATCGGACAACAAAGGTAAATGTGACAATAGTGCTAAATTCACACTAATAAAAATAAAATCGATTAAATTATATGATCTTAACAATGTTTAATTAAAGGAAACAATAATACTTTCATTTCGAAGTAAGTGGGGAACCCTCCTTATAAGAATAAGATTTCAGGCGACTAATTCAAATAGATAGAACAATCCAGAAACAACTAATTGTTAAGTTTCGAGAGAGTGAAGGTGTGTATAAGTTATCTCAATCTGACTCCTTAAGGTAGTGTACCGATCACAAATAAGGCAAACAAAACGATTTTTAAAACTTATTTTTAATACACTTTTTACAACTTTTTAAAAGGTTTTTCTTTTACTAAAATCAAAATGACAATATTTAATTGAAGAAGATGTCAATCTACACAAGGAAATATTTAGATGCCCTGAAGCAAAAAAAATCGAATCTGATAACTAGTTTACCAGATCGTAATTGTTAGAACTAAACACAAAAAGAAGAATCTGGAAATTTAAATTGAATAAAGACAGAAACGGGAACTTATATTCGCGTTCTGTAAACTTAATTATTTAATTAAAATGAATATGATAATTCACTTACACAGATAATTTTTTCAGTGAGTTATAATAAACTCTATTATTCAAAATACTAATGTTTATTTATTATAAACTAATTGTTAGCATTTGTTATGATTTTCCTTTGGGTATTTATAATATTTTTTATTATGTGTGATAGACTTTCTACAATTATCATTGGTGTATTTTCAAATGACTTTATTTCCACCTTTTTTCTCATTTGACGTTATCACTCATGCCACTGTAAGATCATCACTGACGTCATTTCTTATTTTTTAAAATTTGTGTTATTATCATTTTTTTATTTTAATTAACATGTTTTATTATTTTTAATCAATTATAGTGTTTATTGTCCTAAAAATTATTATATATCATTACTCTTTATTATATACTATATTATCATATCATAACGATATATTATTATTATTATTATATGTAAAATCCTCATGGGACTTAATTATAAAATCAATATTATCAATTTGGGTTTAACTCACAATCACACAGTCCTTATGGGACTTACATACTGCCCACAATGTTATTTATTTATTATACAAATTTAATTTAATTATTTTATTTTTTCCTTTATGCCTTATCATCTCCAATCCACTATATCATCTTTCCAGCCTCTCATATTACTCTGGCGCCCACACCCCAAGCCCAAGTAATTTCATTTTCAGATTATTTATTATTTTTTATTAATTCATTAACCCTATCCCAGATCCTGCGCGCTGCATTGTGGATATTCCTTAAAGTTAGATTATATTACTTTTCTTTATTTTTTTATATTTGTTTATTTTATTCTATTATTATTAATTGAATAAAAAATAATATTTATTACTTTTAATCAAATTGAATATTTGTCGTAATAATACAATTAAAATGTTTAGATTTATAATACAATTAAAATCTTCATAATACAATAAAAATTTTAAATGATCAAATAAAGGAAGTCGTAATGTAATTGCAATTTTCTGAAACAATATTTGATGATAAGCTGTGATCTTGCCCAACAACGTTTTATCTTATTTTCTTTTTGATTGACGATTCCCACATAATTAAACTATAAAATGTTGAAGCATCATATATTAAGAGACAAATAAATTAATTTTCAACGATCAACACACATATATAAATTGCTGAAACCTCAATAAGTTATTGTCCAAGTTACCTGAAGGTAAATTTGTATAGATAATCTTTGTTTACGAGACTACTCGGAAACATACATGATTTGAACCGAAATGATAATGATCAATAAATTAAATTCCTTGAAAAATAATCAAGATTTCTTAATTTGATAAGGTGCGGCAATTAGTTTTTGTCGCACTGTATAATAATTTAAGTATGAACTTTAGGATAAACTAAAGTTTAAAATTATAATTATGAAAAAGAGCGTTTAAATCCGCCAGTTGACAAAGTTATTCAAAAAATTATAAAACTAAATAATCTCATCACCTTAAATACATATTTAATCTATTCTCGGCAACTTTCTTTATGATCTTAAAAAGTCGTTTTTAGAAATACAAAAACGAAACAGCTGAGTCACATCTCATTCGTTTGAAATATTATTTCAAAAACCAAGTATTGTAATTGTTCCGACGTCATTTATCAAAATCTTGACTAAACTAAACATCACCATTAGACATGATACATGTTATGAATAATATTCATAATCAAACAAATTTAAAAAATCAAATCTCTTTATACTATAGCCATATAAAACATCAAAAGACGTGTTTCTTTTTATTCTGACAATGTCAAAACCGATTATTAATATCATTATAATCATCAGCAAATATATATATATAAATATTTTCTCACCATTTTCTATCACATTTCTCTCGTGTGCAAAATCATGATATGTTTGCATTATTGTAAAAAAAATTTTTTGAGTTGGACCAAAAAAAGCCAAGAATAAAAATTAAAACTCGCTACATTGACAAATCAATAAAAATTATAAATAATAATAATGATAAATAGAAATCGGTACCAGGACCATCAAACGATAACTAATATTGGAAATGATGAGCCAGGCAAAAAATCATGTGACACGATGCCTCCTGGATAATATAAATATATTTAAAATGTTTTCTCTCTGTGACTGCCTTTTGTGTCTGAGTCTGAGTCTAGAAATAGAATAGAAAAACAAAGGATCAGCATTGTAACATCGTAACACCATTTATGCACGATCTCCCGTTCTTCTTGTTCGCCCCCCCATTTCTCCCTCATTAAAACGATCACAATGCGAGGCACACTGGCACAAGAAAAAAACCTGATATGAAATTCATCAAATATTCCTTGCTCTCGGATACGGTTCCTGAAGAAATTCTGGCAAGGAAAAATTCTGGTTGTCGGCGCGATTTTGTGAATTGTTGTTATTCTGGTTATGGTGATAATAACGATCTTTCGAAGAAGCAGAAGGAATGAGTTGGAATCGACTGGGACCGTTCTGGTTCTGGCTGTTGTCAATGGAAATGGTTCGTCGTGGCGGATTCGGCGGCGGTTTGTAACGAATGTTACTAGAGTTAATGCTATTCCCGATTGAAACTGATGAACCCTCCGGAATTTTGACCTTGTTGGTGGCGGCGCTTGCGTACAGAGTAGTCGTAACGAGATCCGGGACGACATCATCGTCATCGGGAACCATGAGATGACCGTCATCAATGACAATATGGTCGATGATCGTCATTGGTTGGTCGGGCTTTTTTTTCGTTGATGAGATCAGGTCTGCCACAGCGGCCGTCGTTCCGGCCGTGACGATTGTCGCCGCCGTCAACGAACTGAAGAGTGATTGAATTGGTTGTTGCGGTTGTGTCGGTGTATATTGTACCTGGGCAGGAGGAATCGGACCGGTAGACTGGTGGTATTGATTGTTCTGATGATGATGGCTATGGTGGACGTAATTATTGACGGGATTGATCATTGAATTTTTGCCGGAAGACATTTTCCAAATCGGTTCCGCATAGTCACTACTATCTGATAAAACACTCAGTTCGGGCGAAATTGATTCGTTGTAAGCAATCTCAAAAATCGGTTTCAAAGGAAAGACTTCGGGTATTTTGTCAATGTCCTGTTTCGTGACGAAGTGCTTCAAATCTAACTAAACAATAAAAATAGATTTTTCTATTATTGTCAATGATTGTCGAATTATTATTATTATTATCCATCGATATAATTGACAAACCTTTGATCCGGAATAGTTAAGACAGAATTTGAAATATCGAGCGGTCATGAGGTCATCAAGACTCTGTACTCGACTCAATGGATTTTTTTGCAAAAGCTGTTAAAAAAAATTAATAATAATTGAAAATCAGTTATAAACCATTATTGTAAACTAAATAATTGAAAATATCAATAATTATGAAAACTATCAATGATAGATAAAAGAATAATAAAAATAATATATTAATAATAGATAAATAGAGATTAGTACCGATGTCAACATATCTGCAGCTTCATTGGACAAGTGGAGCGGCATCCGGTATTGATTATTAGCAACCATAGTGCGCATTTCAACGTGGTTTTTTGCGCCAAAAACAGGGAACTTTCCATTGAGCAAAGCGTAGCCCAAAACACCCATCGACCACCAATCGACGTTGTGACCATAAGGTTCACCCTTGAGCACTTCGGGAGCCGTGTATTGCAACGTTCCACAAGTCGTTGTCGTCCGGTCGTTGGTGACCAATCGTTTAGAGAGACCAAAATCGATCAGTTTGATGTGTGCGTTGCAGTCGAGCAAAATGTTCTCCATCTGAAAAGAAATGTGGAACAGGAAAATTTTCTATGGGATAGAAGGAATGGAAAGGTGGGGAAGAGAAAATTTTAAGACTCACCTTCAGGTCACGATAAACGACATTGTTTCGGTGCAAGAACTCTGTTGGATTTAAAGAAATGATTTGAATTATTTTATACTAACAATAAAAAGTAATTAATAAAAAAATCAGTATTAATAATAGAATATTAAATTCAGAAATTATAAATTTACAAAAATATAAAAAATAATCAATAAAATTAATAAAATCATAGTAAATTAAATATAAAAAATTAAATGCAATAGATTTTTCGAAAAGAATCACAATCCGAATTTTTATTACATTTCACAGAGTTTTGATGTTAATGATTAAATTAATAAATTAAAACTAGCTTAATTATTCGTTAATACAAATGTAAAATACCTGAAAATTATTTATATTTAAAATTGCAATTAAAACTGTATAGTGAACTATTAAAGGAACGTTATAACTAACTGATAAATATTAATAGTTATTAAAATTAAAATCAGGAAAAAATTTATAAGATAAAATTAACTAATTATTATTAATATTATTAATTATCATTATGATTTATTAATAAAGTCATTATATATAATAGAAAATTCGGAATAATATAATAAATAATATCATTAAAATAAGAAAACAAATGTAATATAAACATAGTCATTTTTAAAAATTAATAATAAAATAAAATATTAATAAATAAATTCAAAAGATATTAATCTCTTTTAATATTATGTTAATAAAATTTGAAAATTATAAAAATAATAATAATAATTATTAGATGTAAAAAATTATGGTAGTATTTAAATTATTAATTTATATTAAAAATTCAGTATATATAATAAATTTATTAAAAATTTAAATAATACAATTTATAAAATGGAATAAAATAATGATAATAGATATTAATAAAATTTATCTCGATATCTGAATGTTCAATAAAACTGAGCATACCCGAGTGTATTAATCAAAATTCAAGGTCAGGTATGTGAACGACCAGAAAGAACAAAGGAAATAATTAAAATTGATTTAATTTCCGATAATTTTTTGGAGGAGCCATTGAAAGAAAGGTATTTCCGATGTCAAAATATGACGAGACGTTGACAGTGCACATTACCAAGACACTCGACCAGAACAGGAGAATACAGTTTTTCTCCAAGCCTGGAACTACAATGAAAATTTCTTTTAGAATTGAGTCAGTTCCGGATTTCGGTCAAGATATGACAAAATAGAAAATAACGAAAAAATTTCCTTTGCAGCACTCACTTCCCAAGTGAAATACCGGAACAGAAACACAAGCAAACATAAATTCAAATGATAAGAAATATATGCCAAGCACTAGATAGAATGTGAAGTACCAAAGACATTAAGAATATTGACTTTGAAAAATATGATCAATTAAAAAAAGAATTTCAGATAGAAAACAGATTGGATAAATCTTATTGTTCTTTTATAAAAAATCAATATATTGGATAATAAAAGAACAATAATTTCCTGTTGTTAACGCGTGAGATCTAGTTGAATAAATGTTTAGAGAACGTCTACTAATATATTCTTAATTATTATTATTAATACTTAATAATATCTCATTAATGATTATTTTTAATTTACAGTAGTGATATTTTATTACAGGGTACGCGAGTAGAATAGGCACAATTTTGGGTTTATTGAATATTTAAAACCTCCGATATTCAATATTAGTGATGTTTTTGAAATTTCGAATGAATCTAGAAGTTTTTAGAGATATTTATCTTTACTATATTTTATGCGCCAATTCTACTAGCGCACTCCGTATTCGGATACTTTTTGTAATATATTTTATCAACGTTATGGATAATAATAATAATAATTATTATAACTTACTATAACTATTAGTATCATTATTACTGATTATCAAAATTTAATTTGATTATTTTATAAATAATTTTTAGTTTTTTCCTTTTAAACTTATTAGCGAAATTTTTAAAATTAGTATAAAATTACGTCTGTTGTTTTATTTTTAATTTCATTATTATTATTTTATTAATTTTAAAAAATAATTTTTTTTTCTTTTATTAGATATTATTTGTATTCATAAATTTATTATTCCTAAAAAAATAATTTATTGATTATGTAGTTATCATATTTTGTAAAAATATTTCTAAGGATTTTTTTAAAATTATAATTATTCTTTAAATGATTTGTTTAATTGAATAGTTTTAATATTCTATTATATCACATATTTATCAGATTTTTTAAAAAAATAACAAATAGTTTATTTTTTCAAAATTTTTATTTTTTGACTATCTAACTTTTGTATCTTTTCACCATTGAATTGTATTATTTTATTTTATTTTGATGCATTTTATTTTTTAATTTTTTTGATTTATAATTATTAATTCAAAAAATATTGGTAAAGTATTTCATGGATAATAAAAAATAATAGAAAAATTAATAATAAAAAAAATATATTAATAATAAGTTATGATAATATTTTTAAAAGAAATAATTATTAAATAAATATTAATGAAAAAAAACATTAAAAAATAAAAAAACATAAAAACTAAAAATTACATAAGCAAAAATTATTAAAAAATGCTAAAAATAATTTTTAAATTAATAATGAAAAATATCCATAAAAAACCAATAATAAAAATAAAACAAGGATAATTACATCAAAAATAAAATCATTATTGTAAATTAATATAATAATATTTTCATAAAGTATAAAGTAAATGTTTAGTATAAAATATATTAAAAATCAATAATTAATTAAAATTGAAAAGTAATGTAATATAAATAATAATTTTAACTATATAATAAAAAATAAGTAATAATTATAATATATTACAACAATAAAAAAAACCGGGTTAATAAATAAATATTATTATAAAAATACATTAAATAACAGTTTTAAATTTTTCAGAAAATGAAACCGAAAATATCTATAATAATAAAAATGAAATAATAAAGTCAATAAAAAAACAATGAAAATAATATGAGTAGTTTAATTACGAAAACATCCACTAAAAATTAAAACAAAATAAAATGTCACCAAAACGCCCCACTTGAATAAAAACTATCCATACCTATTGCCATAGCGACTTGTGATAAATAAAACCGTGCCAAGCTCTCTGAAAATGTTCTGATTATTTTCCATAGCTCAAAGAGTTCACCGTTGGGTATGTATTCCAAAACTGTAAATATTGATTAAATAAATTAATACAATAATTTTATGGAACACAAAAAATAAGAATATTAATTAATTTTGATAATATAAAAATTAATTGTTAAAAATGTAAGAAAATTTATACAAATTTTAAAAAATGTTACTTTAGGAATATTTGAAGATAAATAAAAATATATAATTACAAAATAATTATTAAAATCAAAATAATAAATGAAATATTTAAAATTGAATAAGAAATAATTAAAATATTTATAATTGATAATAAAAAGTGTATTTACACTGAAAGATTAATCATTAGTTAAATTAGATAAATTCAATCTACAAACAATGGGGAAAAGTAAATTCAATATCGATAATTATTGATTAAACATAAGTCTTTCCTGTTCAAAAATCCCCGGACAAAACAACTCACCCAAATACAATCGATTCCTGGTCTGCCAAAAAGAAACGAGCTGCACAATATACGGGCTGGAAGGCAAATCCGACTGATAAAGAGAGACTGACACGATACTGGACAAAAAATGATCGATACCTGAATGAGAACCTCATCTTTGCACTGCTGAATAGCTCCATGGCCCTCTGATAACACCCGGGACTTGTCGATCACTTTGATGGCAACGTCGCGTCTTGTCTTGTTGTCAAATCCTTTAAGAACGCTTCCGTACGCTCCACTGGCAATTATTTGGATGATCTGAGTAGAGTGAGGACATTATTGAGCTTCGTATTATTTTCAAGACAGTTTAATACCGTGAAATCTTTCTGAGTTTCGTTTTTCATGTTGTAAACCGGCAGAAAATCTTTTTCCACATGCGGATAAGGCCATTTGGTTTTGTACCGAACTGATTCGGATTTTGGTTTCCCTCCACTTTGTTGACGGGACGAGCTGTTTTTGTTTCTGTCACTTCTAGACTGATTCTAAGTTATTCAATACCATTTTCTCAAGTTAATAGTTCAATATAAATATACAATGTTTTCCATGCTAATTGCAGAACTGCTCTTAGATGATTGTTCTCTATATCGGCGACCTGATAAAGTTCTAAGAATTTTAAGGCTACTAGCCCTAAATTTAGAATTTTCTGCTCCCATGTTTTATGTTTTACTTGAAAGTGGCCTAAAACTATTTAAAATTTAACTGAGTAATTTAAAATATATATTGCAAAACAAATTAATATTTATATAATTTTATCGAAATAATAAATTTAAACAATAATTTTATTATTGGTTTTAAATTAAGAAATCAAATTTTGTTGTTTCGTTTTTTCACAACCATGATATATTTATATAAATATTTTAAATAAATTTACATAAAAAATTAAAGTTAAATAATTAAAAATTATTCTTAGATATTAAATTCAATGTAAATGTCAGAAAATGATTTTGGACTATTTAAAACATGAATTCTTATTAATATATCTGGAATTGAGTTTTACTGTAATGAAAAATATATTGATTAATACATAGAAACTGAATGAAAATGAAGAGTTCGTACACATCACTTTTTAATCTGAAAAATGGTTTTGTTATCTGAATCTTTTAGATTTCCACATTAATCAGTAGAAAGCATGAGAAATAGTAAGTAACAAATTTTCATTCAAATAGTTTCACGAAAATGTTTAACTATAAAAATTTTTGTTTTCTATATATTCAGAAATCTGAATTTTTAAAAGTCAGATTTCAAATACTTTTAATCAAACTTGAATTATCACTAAATGTTTATGAAAAAAACTACTTATATTCAATTAACGTTTTCTAACTATTTTTAGAGTTTTCAGATTAGTTTTACATAAATTAGCACCATTTTGCTTTTTATTTGAACTAATAAAATGGAGATTAGGAAAACCTGAAAATTTAAATTAATAATATATTAACATTAACATCGTTCTAGTTTGTACTATAAATTATTCTCTAATTCCTATGTTATTAATAAATTTTTAATTTATTTAAGTACACCTCTGGAAGATAGGACATTGGTATAGATTGGTATAGATTGTACTGAATACTAATATTGTTGGGTTTTGGAGCAATAATAATGTTAATAGAGTTTTAATAATAATAATAATGTTGGGTTTGAACACACCGACAAAGATTTATTAATTACTTTAAATTTACGAATAAACTTAGGCTCACCAACTCCCGTTTGAAGGAAGTGT
>JBBMKC010224581.1:0-11982 GCA_037834085.1 Bipalium vagum
TGTTATTAATAATATTATTATTTATATATGGTTAATAATAATATTATTATTATATTAATTTTATTTTATTATTTTTAATATTGCTATAATTATTATTTATTATTATTGTTATTAAAATATTTTTAATAATTATAATTATTTTAATATTAAATTTAATATTCTTTTAGTTTTTTAAATTATTTTTTAAATATTATCTTTTTTTATATATTTTCTAAAAAAAAGAACTTCTTAAAGATTCTGTGAAGCCGAAGTTCCCTTTAAATAAGATTCAGAAGGATGATTTGAGAGACGAGAGGATTTTTGACCCTGCTCTGGTGGTGACGGTTGAACGGTTCTGGACCTCGGTAAGGAGACCCGTTGACTTCTGCCACTGGATTGGGGCCCGGTTTCATTTTTGGCTGCGACTGTGGCTTGTCCACATCCACACTGTCACGGATGGAGAATTTAATAATTTTTGTTTTACTGCGTAAAAATGCTCGCCCTCTCCCCTCGACGTCGCGCATAATTATAAGCTTTACTTTTCGTATAAATCAAAATTCGGGATTAATTTCTCTTCAGACAACAAAGCCAGTTTATTATTTCCAATATTATTTATTTATTTATATTTATTAAATTGAAAATATTTCCTTTGTAGAGCAATTTTTGGAAAAACATTATTTATGGTAATAATGGAATTATTGAAATATTTTTTGTTTAAATAATCTCTCTTTCAGTTACTGAACATTTTCTCCTTGCCCCACCTCTACCTATGCACATTGACCCTTCCTTCACCTTGGTGACTTTCACCAAATATCGAAAACCTATTTGAGATTATTTAATAATTTTTTTTTGTTTAAATGTTTGGTTTATTTAATTTTTTCCACTCCAAAAAATATTTTTTATTTTTATAATAAATTACAAAATATTTTATATTTTTCCTCATTTTTTTGTTTAAATATTATTAATATTTTCAAAATTTTATGAATTTATTAAATAATAAAAATATTAAAAAGAAAAATGTAATTTAATGAATAAACAATTTTTTTATTAAAAAAATTTCTCAAATATCATTTAGAAATAAGAACCACTTTAAAATTGAAATAATAATAATAATAATAATAAAATGAAAATAAAAAAAATAAATAAAAAAATAATAATAAAAAAAAATTTAAAAAAAAATAATAATAAAAAAAAAAAATAATAATAATAAAAAAAAAAATAATAATAATAATTAAAAAAAATAATAATAATAATAACAGTCTTCCGACATCATACCCTTTGACCTTTATCAATCGAGCTTGGAATTGATTATTATTAACGAATTATGGCAAGATTTTGATCATCCCATTTCCTTTACTTCAAAATCTACACTTAAGTCCCATCAATGATGAGGTGAAATGCTGACGTGCCCAATGCTGTGTAACTTAGCACGAACACCTGAACCTCGCTGTGGTTGCTGTAGGATGGACTTAGAGAACCCCTACGCCATAGATCATAACGGTCGGTTAATGTTTTACTATTGGTCACACAGATCTCACTCAACAACAGTAGTTCTGGACCAATAACCTCTGTGCTTTCAACCACTCTATAGACTCCAGACCTGTATATTTTTATTCCTCTGGAATAAATAAACTTGTTTATCTTAGAGATATTTACAATCGATTGGTTTGGTGTCTACTTAACAATGAGTCGAAAGGCCATTAACAATGAGATATTGAGAAGTAACATTGAGGTCTTGAAAACTGTCTTATAGTTAAAATATGAATGTCTAATTCTCGTAAAGCCCCTTTGCACTGCGCTTGTTCACAAGAATGAATGATGGATTATTTAGAGTAAACAATGCAAGACATCGTACATCGCGAGGACTGACCTCCCATTGTCCCTTTTGTGAAAGGATAACAATGTCTCAAAATGTCCAGAGAAGACTAATGGATTCCTGAGAAAAAGAGGATTTCACAATCGTAAAGTAGTTTTCTCAAAAAACAAAGCCTGACATGGGACATTTCTGCATTGTCTCGACGAGCAATGCGGAAGAACAATTCTCAGAACGCCCACTATGAATGGAAGTGACTCGTGGATCCTTGAGATAAGCTTTGTCAATTCTTGTCTTGTGAGATCAGCAAATTGGACTATTGGGAAGCACGGGTAGTCTAAAATGGGAATATAAGTGACTTTCTTTGAGGATGAGATTAGTCGTCTGTGCAAAATCAAATTCTCAGTAAAACCTACAATTAGACTCTTTCAGGAATAATAATATTTTCTTATAAAATTATTATTATTATTAAAATGAAAGTCTATCAGTTTTTAATCCATAAGAGAACACATTTTGATAATTATTTATTAAGTAATATCAATAATGTTAAAATTCAGACTAAATTTAATCAGCCAATGGGATTTAATAGGGTTAGTTCACATGGACAGTGCTCGAAGATAGTGTGCAGTAGCTTTTTTGTGTGACCCTCATTTACATAACAGTTACATGTCCATAACAAAAAAATTACTTTATTTTTTAAATATTTTATGTATTGAGTATTATAGATTTTAATTTAATGTATTGAATAATTGATTTTATTGTTTTATAAATTTAATAAATTAATGACTGTGAGATAATTGAAAATTAGTCGGGGGATGTAGCTCAGCGGTCAGAGCAGTGCATGCGCATGTGAAGGACGATATTGCCAATGATGAACCACAAAGCCATACAGACGACAATGATGACGGACATAATCTGACTAATTATAATGAAGAACTAATCTAATATTAATATTAAAATAACATACTTGGCTCACAGAAATGTGTAATTGATTTATATTCAATTATATGTAAAAAATTGTTGTGAAAATACAATTTTGTTCGTTCGAATCCCGGTATCTCCGTTTATTTTCAACTGACAAAGGCGTTAAAATTGAAGGGTATTTTCTCAAATTTATAATGAAAAAGTCCCATTGCCTGATTGGCTACTTCGTGTCCAAGTTATCAATTTATTTTTAATTTTCTCAACATTCCTGTCCATTTTCTTTACCTTTGTTTTTTGTAACACGTTTTCTTTTACCACGAAAATATCCAATGACATTGTAAGACCAGTCATGTCTCTTATGCCTCGGGATTCGACTTTAACTAAACTGTTTCTCCGATATCGAGGTCTCTTTTATATTTTCTTTATATAATAATTCCTCAAAGTCTTTGAGATGTCCCTTACCAGTCTGATAGATATTATCTCTATATAATTTTCTCCCAAATACCATTTTTTGTTGACGCATTCCAATTATTTTTTGCAGTGTTGAATTAAGGCAAACAATATTTTCCGGATGAAACCATTTCAACGAAAGGAAATCTTTCTTTGATTGAAGTGTGACAATAATTTCACTTGTGACCTTGCGTTTTTCAATATCTTGTAATATTGAAACGCCCACCTATTATATAGTTTTCTTCACACTGTGGTCTATATTTATCATTACTTCCTTTTTCTATAGTTTTGAAAATGGAAATAATTGAAACTTGTATTTTGGTTCTATCATTATTAGCTGTAGATGCCTTCGGGGAAAAAAAAAAGAAGATTACTGCTATCACCAGTAACAAATTTGTAAAACTTTTCTAAAAATACTAAAGCATAATAAGACAAATCCTCATCAAATATTTCTAAAATTCTAAAGTTAAGAAAAGAAAATAATTTAGTTAAACTATTAATTTTGAAAGTATTATTGATTAGTTTAAACATACATCGATATTTTATCCAATGAAAATTATAACTGTTAAATAGTTATACAAACAAGGTCAGATGGAGACACACAAAACACTTGGGAACACATATTAACCAATGAACACAATTAAGTGAGTACGAAATTCTTCGCAATGAAAAAGAACAGTAAAGAATTTAGAATAATCATGAATGATTTTGATAATAAACATGAACGAAAATCCCCTATTTTATTTATTTATCATTTTTCTTTAATTTCTTCATAGTTTTTTCTATACATTTTTATACTTTTGATAAGAAAATCGAAAAATATGAGATTTATTTATCTTCCTTTTTCACTTCTTCTTTTTATTATTTATAATTACTTTCATTTTACATTTTTCTTTCATTTTCTTTTTTATAATTTTGATAATAAATAAGGAAAAATTTGATGGTCATTCAATTTCATTTTTTCTTTTTATATCTCATTTTTTATAATTTTTTTCTATTTTTAAATTTAATTCATTATTTTATTTTATTCTTTTTTTAAAATTATTTTAAAAATTATAAAGATGATAAAGAAACCTGATAAACATTTTATTTTTTAATATTTTGTTTCTCCTTTTTTAAATTTAAAATTTCTTTTCAATTTATTTATTCCTTCATTATTATTTATAATTTTAAAATTATACATAAAAAATTTTACTTTTCCTTTATCTATATTTTTCATTTAATTCTCTCTTTTTACGTCATTCTCTCCTATTATTTATTATTTATACTTTTCTTAAAAAAGAAAAAAACTGTGGTCCTTCCAACATATTTTTGTTTTAATCAGTCATATTTTACTTATCTTTTTCTCAAATTATTCCATAAATTTCCTGCGAAAAAAGTGGAAATTGTTGTTAATTTTATTTCTGATGAAATAATAATTTTCTTCTTTTTTTTCAGGAGAAATATTTTTCATTTTAATTATTACAAAAGGCGACGCCAATTTGGAACGGTTTTCAGCAGATTTCCACAGCGCCGGACGGTTTTTGAAAATCGTTTCGTCCAAGGCTGTTTGGTTTTGCAAAAAATAATTATTATCATTTTTCTAAAAGAAACTTTTTTAATAATAAAAATCAAATATATATTGCTGGTGAGTAAAAATAGAAATGAAAAAGAATATTTTTCTACTTTACTTTTTAAAACAAAAATTAATAAAAAATATTTATTATTTTTTAATAATTATTTATTAAATATTTTTTATTTATTAATCAATATTATCCAATATTTACTTTCGTTCTTGAATAAAAAATTAATTTAAAAATATAAATTTTATTTTACATAATAATAATTAATTATTTTTGTCCAATTATTAATTACTTATTTATTTAATAAATATTTTTATTTTAATTTTTTATTTAATTTTTGAAATTATCAAAAAAAATTACTAAATATTTTTAAAAAAGCGGAATGTGACCTAAGGACAAGGGTGATATTTCACAGGGTCCAAAGCACCGCTATAATGAAGTGCATTTTGACCCGAGCTCGACCAAGGATAAAAAGTTAATAAAAAATAATTCTTTTAATTAATTTTTCTTAGGAAAGTTCCCTTCCCAATTTTATAACTGCTGAAAGAGGCCGAAATGTCAAAAATACTTTAAAAAATGTTTATTTTTAGTGCAATCTTCAGATCTGCTATCTCTAATTAAGATAAATATTATTTATTATTTCAGTCGGAAATTTTATTATTATTATTATTGATTTTGAAATTAATTGTAAATAATTTTGCTTCTGATCGGATCATTTATTTCAGGAGAAGTGCCTTATCCAAGATTAAATGGCGAAAATAAAAAATTGATTAATACAAATTATGTAATAATAAATAATAATAAATTAATTAAATAAAATAAAATAAAAATTTAATTAAATAAAATAAAAATATTAAAGAAAATAATTAAATTAAAAATCAAATAAAAATGAGATAATTAAATAAAATAATTATTTAACTGATAAAAAAAATTATAAAAAATTTTATAAAGTTAATAAACTAATTAAATTATTAATAATAAATAACTAAATAAAAAAAAATTAAATTCAAAAATAAACATAGCCATACTAAATAATATTAAAATATAATAATATAAATAATTTTATAATAATGGTTAATTATTAAAGTAAATATATATATAACATCTTTTGGTTTTTTTCCACAAGCCTTTAAGGTTATTAATAATTTTCTTCAGATATCAGAAATCTGAATATTCAAACAAAGTCTGTCAAATCATAAAATTTCTGGATCATGTTTTTTTTGATCGACCCGGTCAAAAAACATACTTGAAACGATTGACCGGTCAAAAAAGAGACTTGAAACAAATCACAAAAATAAACAAAAATAAATAATTTTCTTTTTACAAATTTTTAAAATAAAAAATTGATTTGCAGTTTCTCGATTGAATATTTTAGTTTTCCTCCAAACCGATTCAAATCTTTGTGTGTGAGCACCAGTCTCCCGATCAACAAAATTCATCTTGTGGTTGACAGTTTGATGAATATAAATTTCATCGTTAAACAGTTGAGTTCTCCAATTTTATTGTATTTTCAAGAAAAAACCCACATTTCTTCCTCATTTCTGCATAGAAATTAATAACGACAGATTTTGAAACGCCAGTGTCTTCAGGTATTGACTTTTATGATCTACACAGTACCCATCGCATTTAGCTTCAGAGCTATATTTTTAAAAAGTCATAAGAACAATAAAGGATGAATCAATCAAGGAATTGTATCCTGACTCACTCTCTCATTTACACGGCAATATTTTTGAGGTCGAAGATCCTAGTCAAACAATTTTTAAAAATCACAAGGACAAATACTTCACAGAGCAGTTCAAACGGCAATTGAAATCCATTAGGGGTTTCTGCATTCCGATAGTGAGTAATGATTCGAAACAAATTTCTAAGGTCTTCGAGATGCAGTATGCACTAAATAGCCAGAAAAAGGAACAATTTTTTGTCAGCTTTATGACGGCGAAAGAGAAAAAGGATTGTAAATGACACCACAGTTACGAGAAAACCATGGCTTGCATTGCATAATCTCAATAAATTTTTAAGCAAAATATCCATGCAAAAAAATTTCTCTTGTCTGTTTGGTGGAAAATTTGTGGTGAGGTCCTTTTTGAAATGATTAATGTAATTTTCATTTTCAATCAAACCTTTTGGGTACCGTATCAGTGTATGACATCTTATTTCTGAAAAAATCCTTCACCTGATTATGTCAGGGTAGAACCTCAGAAATGTTTAGATGAAAGATTGACTTGTGTCGCGAGCAGTACTCTCATGAAATCTATTTTTATCTAAGTTCATAATAAAAAAAACCTTAAGTTAAACATCAGCCTTATACGGTCGAGGTACCAGTCCGGCAAAAAATGGCTTAATCAATTTGTGCTGAGTCATCAAAGATGTGTGCGTTCTGGCATGTAGTCATGTAAAAGTCTTTCCTGTGGTTTGGAAATATGACAATGTCTTAGGTTCTGTCGTCTCATTGTGACCTTGAAAAATACTTGTGTCGACATCATCATTAATTTGATTGGTTCTCAACATTTAATTGCTACAGTTAAACAAATAAAGTTAAATAATTTCTTGGAAGCAATAATTCCAAAGAAGAATGCTTCTTAATGCTGTATATTGCCTTTTATTCCGATTAAAGGCGTCTCTTGAGGAACACAGAAAATACGGAATGTACCTTAATGATACATTACGGTTACACATGTTAAAGGGGATTATCAAAGCTTTTAAGAGTGTCCACAAATGTTCAATGCTCTTTCACTTTATTTTCTTGCTCTTCTCTTCCTCAGAGTCTTATGGGGAATAGGTTATCCGTCACGAATCTCTCACATCGATTTTCTTATTCTCCCATGTTCCATCATTGAATTTCCTTTTATCATCTTTTTTTGTCCATTCATCAATTATTTTCATTATCAACCCACATTTTCTCGTTTCATTCTCAGACGTGAAGCTGGAAGGTGGTTACATGGACGTTCCATGGAAACTGATCTACGGGCCTTGATGACGACATTGTGTTTTTTAAAAAATTTATTTTCTCATTTGATCTTATTGGGGATAAAAGAGATTTTCCAAGGCAAGGCGATGACGGAGGGAAAACTGTCCTCCGTGCTTCACGACGAAATGTGAGAGAAGACGGAGATCAAGTTTTATTGTTGGGAGAGCCATCGACGACGGAAAATACGAAAAATGAAATATATTTTCTCCATGTAATTTCTTTTGTCTTTCGCCTGCGCCGACAGCAGTCTGCCTCTCGCTGGGTTTGGGAATAATGGATTTCTCCATGGATTTTTCTCTAATATTTTTAATTATTTTTGTCTATTAATGATTAATTTATTGGGTTTTTATATTTATTCATCGCTCGATTTTTTTGTCGATTTTTCTCTTTTGAAGAAAATACATTTTTTGTTTAAATTAATGTGAATTTATTTTTAACACCAACTGATTTTGTTGAATTAATTTCGTTCGGTGAACGTCGTTTTTTGTTTCATTCATTTATCCCGCCAAGGTCGGCAGGTCTGACCACGGAAGGCCATGTCTCCAATATAGGTCTCTCTCTGGTCCACATACCCCCAATTAAACCGCCTCTGCGCTCAGGGTATTGATTTTGCTATTTTTCTTTTAAAAAAACTTTATAACAAAGCCTTAAAATATTCTCGATTTTTTTTTGATTAATTTTTTTTTCATTAGAACGTAAAAACAAATTTTATTCGTTGCAAAAGAAAGAAATTTTGATTAATTTTTATTTAAAAAGGATTGTGAAGGTGAAAAATAAAGATTAATTTTTTGACCAATGAAAATTAATTAAAAATCTTAAAATAAAATTAATTATTTATATCTTAAGAGCAGAACTGAATATCAATAAAAATGATTTTTTAGAAGAAAAAATATTAAAAAAGAACGTCAATTTATTTTAATTCATTTTATTTTAAAAATATATTTCTTTGAAAATAATAAATAATAAATTTATTATTTGTGCTTAAAATTGTAATATCGTAAGATTTTATAATTTTTATAATAATGTTTAAAGTCAAATAAATATGAAATAATAAAATTATTAAATTAAACAATTCAGACTTCTATCACGAACAATTAACTCCACAGCATGGTACGTGAACATCCTCCATTGACCAAACGAAAATTCGTTATCCTGCTGCAGGATAGCACCAGACTGCAGATCTCAAAAGTGACCGTCCAGAAAACTATGGATTTTAGATTTGATGTTTTCGTTCATCCTCATTATTCCCCAGAAATTGCACCTTCTGATTATCACTTATTCCGATCGATGCATCATTTCATTTCCGGTTGAAAATGTCGAAATCAAAATGCTGTCAAAACCGTATGCTTTAGTTTTTCCACTAAAAAGATGAGAAAAGAGGGATTGATTTGGTTTCTCTATGGTAACAAGCATATTCAATAAGGCACTGGAGGGGAGAATACTTTGATAAATCTTAAAGTTTGTATTATACACGATTGAATAAAAACGGTTATATTTCTTTTCGGACTTAAGAATAGGTATAGAAAATGAAATACTGAGCAAAAATTATCATAATACTGTATTTTGATAATAATAATAATTATTATTATTATGAAATTCAAAATTTATAATATATAATTAAATTAAAGTAAAAATAAATAAAGTCAATGAATATTATTAATGTGTGTCGGCTTGGAATCCATAATTCTCAGGTTTAATACTTAATTAATTTATTGGGAGTCATCCCAGGTAGGAAATATTTTAAAAATTTAGTCAAACCATTCCAATCCTGTATTGGAATAAATTAAAGTAATAATTCAATACAATCATCAAGGACGTAAACCACTGGCTTATAAAAGATAGGTTGATGACGTATTTTTAATATTCGAAAGTCAAAATCACATGGATCCCTTTTTAAAATACATAAACAGTCTACATGGAAATATTAATTTCACGATGAAGAAAGATAAAATGAAAATCCGTCATTTCCAGATGATATTATTAAAAGAGAGAAATCGAATAATAAATTAAAGACCAATATATTTACAAAAAAGACAGATACAGGACTATGTAAGTGAAACAATAGTTTCTGTGAAGAAAAATATAAAAGTGGGATAATAAAAGTATTAATTCATAAAGTATGGGCTTTAACATCAGATTATAAAGAGATAGACAAGGAACTGTATATTATAATAGAAAAGTTGAAAAAGAATGCATATCCAGATAGAAAGATAGAAAAGATAATCAATGAAGCAATTAGCAAATTAAAAACTAGAAAAGAAAAAGGTTTAAAGAAAAGTGAAAATAGAAAAGAAAAGTCCCAGAAACTACTTAAAATAGCCTTTCAAAAGGGTGTAGAACATTCAAGAACATAAAAGAAAAAGAATTTCAATCACTGCAAATAAACGAAGTTATTTAAAAAGTAAAACGCCAACATTTGCAATGTTGCAAGATAATATCGTATATATTAATTTTCATAAATTAAATTATTTATATATTTTTAAAAAATTAAATTCCTTTTTAATAGTTAGACAATAAATTTAAATAATTATTATTTACATATAATAATTTTTAACTAGTTATTATTATTTTCAATATTTAAATACTATTGGCTTAAGATTTTAGAGATTTTATTGATTCAATAAGAATCAATAAAACTTAAACAAATTTCAAAAATTCAATAAATTAATGTGCTTTAATGATAAACTGTTTAAAATTTATTAACATTTTAAGATTGGAAAAATTTTTTTATTCACTAAAGAGTTATAAAATTAAAAAAAAAGAATTTTAAATATCGGATACTTTTTATAAATTTCAAAATTCTAAAAATTTTTTTTAACTGCTCACATTAACAAAGTCCGTACACTATGATGAAAATGAGTGTAAAATTAAAAATGATCACAGTTTCATAATAAATAAATAATATATAAATAGCAAATAAATATAATATTAATAATAATTCTTATTATAATATTTTTTATAAAATTATTATTAAAATTATTAATCACAATGATAACAGATTACAGGGGGACCTCAATTTGCGTAAGAGATACGTTCCAAAAAATGAAAATATTACAAAAAAGGGGGATCGCTTCCAGTCCTTTAATGACAAAAATAGGGTACATTAGTATATTTTTATTTTGATAATAACCTTTCAAACTAATCAATATGTGCAACAAAGAAAGGAATGATGGTTCACGCTTACATTTCAAAAATGAATCGATTTTAATTTGCTTTTTCTATTGGTCATACAATTGACCATACATTTGGTTTATCTTCTGTAGATCATTTGTTGCATTAAAAACTCGGTCCCAATCAGGATCTGACACTTGTATAATAAAAAATAAAAAAATAAAATAAATATCTAATATTATTTTAATATTAAATTAATAAATAGATAGAATATATAAAATATTTTATAAATATAAATTTAATAAAAAATATATGTAAATAGGACATAAATATAATATTACAATTATAATTAATGATAAAAAATAATAATAAAAATATAAATATTTTAAAAATATATTAATGATATATAGTAAAAATAAAAATATTTATTCGTATTATATTTTGACTTATTTTTAATATTAAAATTTTAAATATATAATAAATAATTTTTATAAACATTTTACAAAAAATATATAAATAGGAAATAAATATAATATTAATATTGATTATTATAAACATTTGAATGAACTTCTTATTATATTTATAATCACAGTTATGAGACAATAATAGGAAAATATAAATATTTAATTTTATATTTTATATTATTTTAATATTAAATAATAAATTAATATATATGTTGAAAGAAAAAAAAATATTAATAATAATTATAATAATGTTTTGTGAGCTTATCGTCACCACGGAAATGACAATGGCCAGGGAGGGCAGAGCAAAAACTTGAGATATGTATTAATGAAAAAAGCAAAATTCGTAAAATAAATAAATAATAATTCTGATGAGATGCCTCCTTTCCATTAATAAGATTAATTTCGACTGATGGTTCCATAGAAACAAATTAATGTAGATTAGTTTCAGTTTTTCCGGAGATAAATCTTCACGTTTATTTATATGGAGATTTGCTCGGCTCTCGCTCGACGGCCTTAATCCAAAAAATAAATAAATAAATAAATGGAAACATTTATCCGGGAGGAATATTTCCTTTCGGAAGTCAGGCCAAGTTTGAAACAAATTCGGAAACGGTAAATAAAGAGACATCTTCACTCATATTACTCTCCTATTATTATTATTATTATTATTATTATTATTATTATTATTATTATTATTATTATTATTATTAT
>JBBMKC010224592.1:0-11981 GCA_037834085.1 Bipalium vagum
ATAATAATAATAATAATAATAATAATAATAATAATAATAATAATAATAATAATAATAATAATAATGATAATGGAATTAATATTTTTATTTTCACATACTGCTTTATGACATTCTAAATATGCCAATATAAGAGTAATACTAATACTTTCGATTATTTATTATTAATATTTATAATTCATTCCTACTTCAGGAACGATTTTATAGTGTATCCAAATAATAATCCTCAAACTTTCAATAAAATGAACAGAACACTGAATTCTTCAAATCTAATAATTCAGGATCAGCCCAGATATAATATACACAGGGAATTGGCTGTGTCGCCTACGACGAATATTCTGTTAAATTCCAAAGAAATATCTCCGAAAGAATTTCAAGCAGAAAGTATACATAACTTAAAATCTCGGAAAGACAGAATTTCGTCTCGAAGAAAATTGGAAATGTTGTTAAGAAATGATTCTCTAAACTCAGACAAATCGGACCAGCTTTCAAGAAAAATTTTGTCTCCAACAAAACTCCATAGTCATTATCATAACAGAAAATTGAAACAAAACTCCTTCAGCAGTTCTGAAGATGATTTGCCAACCTCAATTGAATGTACAAGCTGTGATGATAAAGAATTAGAGATCGACAGCCTATCTGAAAGAGGTACTGTTTTTCTATTAAAAATGTAATGAAGACATAAGATTTAAGTAAAATCTAATCTAATATTAATGATGATTGTAATTTATTTATTTATTTTACTTGCGAAAATTGATATATATACAAAGGGGACAGATAACCTATAAACTCGAATTAGTGATCATTCCCAAAAACGTAGAACAAGTAAATTGCTAGACAACACTGCTAGTTAAAAAGAAAGACAGGAAAAAATGCGAATGAAAATGAATTTTATGGTAATGATCAACTTTGATAAGGAAGAAGATCAAAAAATTATGAATCATTACTACTCAAAAAACTGAAACCAGAAGTTAATACACAAAATGGAAAAAAAAATCAATAATGATTAATATTTAAAAATTAATATTTTTGAAAAAAAATTTAAAAACATAAAGTTTTTAAAGACGTACAATTCTGAAATTTTAAGAATTTATTTTAAAAAATTTTTAAAACATTAATTTTTGAATTTTAAAAATTTTCAAATTAAAAAAAGTTTTTTGTACTTCTGACCAGTAATAATGAAGAAAATTTATAAAATATCAACATACTGATATCTTTTGAAGTTAAAGGATATTAAAAATTGTCCGAATGCGAAGATGGAAACATGTATGAAAAATGTATTATAAATAAAATTTGGTTTGGTCAAATATGTTTTATAAAAACGGTGTAATTGAAAAATAAAAGATTATTGTTCATTAGATAAAAAATATGTATAATAATTAGGAACATTTTTAAAATAAGTAAGATTCGACTTAAATCTCCAAGTGACATATAAATTCTAGTTAAGTTTAACTCATAAAAAATAATAGTAAATCTTCCTTTGTTTAAATAAATGTCTTGGCTAAGACTATTATGAATGGTTTTTAAAATGGATTCTTGAGAAATTTTTTATTTGTCAATTTATATTTGTTATTTTTATTTCGATTTATTCACACTATTTATTAATCTATTCACTTTAAAGAAATATCTAAAAAATCTAAATTGTAAAAGTTTTGTTCATTAAAACATTAAATATTTTTTGTTATTATTAAAAATTATTATTAAAAGCCTTTGATTAAAAAGTAAAATGAAAATTTGTTTAACGAAGCGAATAACAAATACAAAAAAATCTAAATATAATTTATTCATTATTTTTATTTTAATTATTATAATAATTAGAAAGTTGTTACAATGATTTAATATTGTTAATCGATCAAACAAAATATTTTCAGATATTAAACCAACTAATCAATGGCTGGATTTAGGCAACAAGAAAAATAATCGCTTCGGACAAAACCGATCGTTTGATAAAGATTCTGGAATATCAGAAGGTCATCATCGAGAAAATAGTTCTGAAATGGTTTCCCAGATGCTTCAAACAAACATAAAATTTCAAGGATATGACGATAAAAATGTAAAATTTTTGCTACGAAATTGTCCCAAAGTTTCCATATATTTCATTAAATATCAAATTCGAAATTAACTAATATTTTTATATTTTTAACTGGGTCCAAAATTTAATAAGCAGAAATATTTTCCTTTTTAATCTCGTTATATAGAGGAGTCCATAAAATGTTGTTTTTAAAACAAGTACTCAAAATTTAAATTTCTCACGGTCTGCATTGAGCAGTATGAGGCCTTGCATTGTTTTGCAGAATAATTACGCCTTCAGAGATCATTCCTCGCCGCTTGAACCTTGTTGCTGGTTTTAGTTTATCCAGCAGAATTTCACAATATCTTTCACTATTCATTGTTTCACCGACTTGTTGAAAGTGAGTCAATAATGGACCATCAGAATTCCAAAAGAGAGTCAATATTAATTTACCAGCACTCTGCTGTGTTTTGAATTTTTTGGTTTTTCGTGAGCTTGGGTGTAACAAATTTCAACAACTGTAAGTCGCCTGTTTCCTCTGATCATTTCTTCAACTCGTTCATTGTTATCAACTGTTTTCGATGTTTCAGGTCTTCCGGACCGATCTTCATCCTTTAGGCTTGTTCGTCCATTTATGAATTTGTTTATCCAGTTTGTCGGTTAAAACAATTTATTCCATATTGGGCAAGCATTCTTCGGTGAATATCAGCTGAAGAAACACCTTCTGCGTGCAATAAACGAATAACAGCCCTTTGTTCTTCTTTGGTGCATTTTTATAAAAACAGGCTTCATGGTTTTTATCTAAAATTAATATAAAAATATTCCTTTAATCAATATTTCTACGATCAATATTTCGTATTTTATTGCAGCAAACAAGTTAAAACATTTTATGGTTTTACTGCTTATCTATGAAAAAAATTAAACGCTTTGTATCTTTACTTTTTGATTCACTAACGTATTTAGCGACACAAAAATGCATAATAATTATATATTCATGTACTGTAATAGGTAGCTAAGTATTTTGTCTTTTAAAAACGACATTTTTATGGACCTCATTTTTATGTTAAACCTCATAAAGATCATATTTTGAAATTTCATAAATATTACCTTAAATCGTTCCAGTGAAAATATTAAAAATCGCTTTAGTCAAAGAGAATTGATTTCTATTTTCAGATACGATTCGCCTTATAACTCATTTTATTTATTTATTTTTCCCTATTTCTGAAGAAATATTGTCGATATAAAATTATCAATTTCAAGAACTTTGTTCGATATTTTCGAAAAGAACGATATACAAGGCGGCTTCAATTCATCAAGTCACCGTATTGTCATATAGGGGAAAAGCAGCCACTTGATATCTAAATAATATTTTTGCCCAGATAACGGCAATTATTTATTCTAATACCATTTACTTGGATTCCAGTGTTTAAAATATTATTTATTTAATATATTTAGATTTTTTCCAAGACATTTATTGAAAGTGGAGATAAGTAAAGACAGAAGTTTTTTTTAGAGAATTAATAGAAAATTTTCAGACCTGAATTATTGTTAACTGATAAAAATATCTTTTTACTGGTTATTGGTAAGAAGGACAACACGTATGTAAAAATAAACATATTAATTAAATTTTGATTTGTGCGCAACAGACGTTGACAGAGTAAATTATTTCAAATATCAGTATTATAAGTGTTATAAAAGGTTATTTGCATAATTCTGCACATGGGGTCTGTAGGGGTTAATTAAATTCTTAAAATATTTTTGTCATCCAGAAATAATAAAATCAAATATAATTTCACAAAATTAATAAATATAACATTTTACTCTTAATTACAGAATCCTGTTACGTGGAAACCTTCAAAAGATGGGAAAAGACTAATAGGCCATATGATCTTAAGAAAATATTGCAATGATCCATTAAATACAGAATATGGATCAGGAATACTTGGTAATAATTATGATAATATTAAATTTATAATATTAATAATTTTATAGGGGAGCCCAAGTTTGTCATTTTTATAATTTTTAACGAATGAATGTTATAATTTTACTCGTAATTGGTTAATACAAATTCACACAAAATACCAATTAAATAATGTCAGATCAACTAGTTGGGCATCCTAAGCTTCCACCTATTTATTTTTGACTTTTAAGGATCAAAGAGTTTGAGTTGGTTAAGGTTTGACTGCTAAAACAAAAAATAATCCTCTAACATATCAAAATAATTTCTGTCCATCAAGTTGTTGCAAAGAAGTACTGTTCAATTAGGATGACAAGGTATCACTCAAGACATAGTACCACCAAAAGAAAGAATGATTCTTCGTCAGTCTGGTGAGAGTTTTATTCACACAAATGAATGTTATCGATGGCTGGGAAATTTAGCCTCGTCATAATAACACACGCGACAGTTTCCACCATTGTCACTCTAAATGAGAAATTCCTCATAAAATCCCACATATTTGTTATATCACGTATATATCATTTGCAGTGTATGACTTGCAATGCAATTTCTTCTTCAATTACAGAAATAGGAAAGAAAGCATTCTTTTATTCATTAGACAGCTGTGTATGTCACGTTTTGAAAATATTGTTTGTTTATTTATAATACAATAGGGAAGCTAAACAAAACTAAATAAATAAATTGATAATTGACACGGAGCTAAATTCAATTGAAATTTTGCATGTGCCTCCAAATTTAACATCTGAAATTCTGCCAGTGGATCAAGGAATAATAAAGTGCTTTAAATTAAAATTTATGAGCCAAAAATTAAATGATATCATTGAAAGAATTGAAAGTGCTGATGACGTGTTTGAGTCTTACAAAACATTGTCCGTTAAAGATGCAATAATATTTAAAAATTTTTGCTTGGCAAGAAGTAGGGGCATCAACAATTTTTAATTGCTTCAGCCATACTATGTGGTATGGACAATACGAAAATTCTTTAAGCGAAGATCAAAATTGTTAGTTACTGCCACGTTATCGACAGTTTCAGAATTCAAAAACTCAAGATTTTGTAAAATTTTTATTTGAAGAAAATAATTGTATAGTTTTACTAAGTGTCCTGTTTTTATCCTTTTTTTAAGGAAATTAATTATCTAAAACTTTTATTAAAATTAATTTATTATTATTTAATTTTTTAAAAACGATTTAAATTTATTAAAATTATTAAAAAACTTTTTTTAAATTAAGGGTTAAATTTTAATATATTACTTTAAAAATTATTTTAAAAATATTTATGATTTATTATTTATTATTTAAATTAATTAAAATTTAATCCTCACAAAAATGAAATTATTGTTCAGTGAAAATGATATTTTGTTAAGTATTTCTTCAGAACCAACTACCATACTACCTTTGAATGACATAAAATAATAATGTTGACGATGTTTGTTTTTAAAAATTGTTTTGCGTGATTTCTATTAGTTTTTTAATATTGTTTGGTTTTCTTATCATTATCTCCTAACACCATTTTCTGTTAACCTCTTTTTTTTTGAAATGAAACTTGTTGATGAAAGATCGAGTAAATACCGTATATATTATTATATAATATAAGGTTGGCAAGAAAAGAATCCATAATTTTATGTCAGTCTATCTAAAATCAATTTGAAATTGAAAGATGCACCACACTTTGAACGTTTAAAATCAGTTGATAAAGATTTTTAACCTACTATTTGGACAAAAAAAATTTGTCAGTGATGATAAATTTTTGAAAAATGACAAGTTACCTTATTCAAACATTTAAAATCACATCAAGACAACAAAATACATTAAGAATTTCTGTAAAGGGATTCCTCATAATCTTATTGATATCAATTGTATGAAACGCTTGCATATTTGTTCTACTTTGTCAGCTAAGTACCATCATAAACCTTTTCTAGATCACATTATAATTGGTAAGGAGAAACAGATTACACACACCAATGTGTTACCTAAAAGAGCTTAATATTTATCTGATCATATACTGCAAATTATTAATATAACAATTAATATGAAAAAATAATATTATATAAATAAAAATTAAAAATTAAAGACCTTCTAGTATTATTATTAGTTTGTTAAAGGGAAAGGTGTTGTTTTGCAAACATACCTTATGTCACGCTAATTACTCAAAACAAATTGGTGGAACTAAGCTGACGTTCTATTATATCTGCCGTAGACCCCAGACATTGGTCTATCAAATTTCCAACCATTCTGATCAAAGCAATATTTTTGTGAATAACAAATCATTCATGGCGTAAGAGGATGTAAGAGGTTCATTAAAACAAATTTTCTGTCCCAAAAGTAATGAGTTTTAACACAAAGTATCGATTTTCTGTCTGAAAGATAATAATAATAAAAAATATCATAAAAATTATTTTAAAGTTTAAAAATGTGTATATGCTATTGATGATATTTTACAAAACATTTCCATATAATGTGCGATATTAATTTCGCACCAGCTGCTAAATTTGTGAGGTTCATAATATCACCCTGTATACTTAGCTATAAGTATATTTGTTTTATTGTTGTATAAATTAATCTAAAAGATGTCTTAATTTTCTTATACTTTTTAATTATCACTTTAATAGAAAAAAATTAAGTAAAAAATATAATATTATGATTTTTCTTATTTCGGAGGTGAAACATTTTAAAAACTCAAATCATTCAGTGACATTTGGTTCAAAAGTTTTGGTTCAAAGTTTTGGTTCAAAATAAATTTTATAATTATGGAAAATTTTTATCAGATTTGTTAACAATGTAAATACTTGAAAATCAAATGAGACTAAACATGAATTTAAAAAATAATATTAAGAATATTATAGGCTCAAAAATAATATTTAAAATAAATTATAACATATATTTAGTCATATATTATTTTATATATATTATGAATATAATATAAATTATATATTTTTGATTAATATTTTTTTGTATTTTATTTAAGAGACAATTTATCATGAAAAACAAAATTAAGAAAAAACTATTCATTGATTTTTTTCTTATTTTTGTTAATAATTTTTTAAGGTTCTCTTCCTTATCTCACAGACGTTAGAATAAATAATTATGATTCTAAATTACATTTGACTGTTGTAAGGATATTTATAATAATAAATTTTAAGGTGTAAATGTAGTTTAAATTAATGCATTATTGGAAAAAATTTAAAATGTAAGAAAAGTTTAAAGTATGTTAAAATAATATTAAAGTGCATAATAGTTAATTAAATATTAATTCTTATAAATCATGAAAAATCACTAAATAACATTTTTAGAAATAAATCAAGTTTGTTTTAATATAAGAAAATCAAGCGGTGGATTCAAGAACACTAAAAGAAACTGTTATACAAATTAAAGTTATAAAAAATCGTTGTCTGGTGATATCACAATCAATAACCACTGTATCGGGATATTAATTTAAATAAGACTGCTCATGGACAACCCTATCATTAGGTAGAAAATTCCCAGCAAAGTCCCCAAGAAATGTAATACAAAACAAAAGAAACAACCCTTTTACAAAAGTTATGGATCTTACAACCAACTATTGAGTTTTTCTTCACATAAATTGTTAGCTATTGTGACTTGATTATAATTATTAGTTGATTTTATCTTTACATTATTCCTTTTATTGTATAATAATAAATAATAATAATTATTTTTTATTCCAAATTCTCTTGAAGAAATAAATAAATAATAATTAATTACTCAATTAATAAACATATTTATAACATTAGAATACTAAAAATAATAATTTTATAATGACAACTGTAATTAATACTAAATAATTACGAAAAGAATTTCTACAAATATAATATTGTATACATTGTATAATTTGTTACATTTGTCCCAACTTATTCTTAAAAAACATTAAAAACAGTCTTATACATAAAACAGTCTGTATAAATTCACCACAAAAGACAGTAATTATCATTCGATTTAGACACAAAATTATTAAGGAGAGGATAAAATTGTAAAAAAGAAGCATCCAAAAGGAATAAATTTTATTATGAGACTTACAAAATCTATCCGAGAATCAATAGTAAAAAATAGAATAGAATAGAAATAAATAAAATCAATGAAAAACTTTGACCTTGATTAGAAAAGACATTTTGGTTGTCACGTATGGATTTTGAAATGTTTTAGTCTAGTGTAACAGTAATATCAAAGTTCTAGTTGTACTTAGGTCGGATGATTTCAAGTAGAGAGTTGAAGAAAAACATCAAATTTGAAAATAGAAAAGGAGTTATTTTCCATCATGACGACAAACTGGAACACAATACAAAGAACACAATAAGATAATCTGGAAAATAAGGGAGTTTGATAGAACTGTTATCCATCCTTCATACAGTTCGGATATTGCACATCTTGACTGTCACGCAATCCATTCAATGAAACTAAGTATTTTGAATTTATTCAGAACTTATTCTGAATTCAACACGTTATTCTTTTATTAATGTTAACATTGCTGAAACCAACTGTGATTATGCATTCTATTATTATATCTGTTGGGTATAAATTTTGTATGTACAACTTAGTGAAGAAACGATTTATCTTTTGAATTACATTAATATGGACCAGGAAATAAATAAAAGTTATTTAACTAAAATATGATAAAAAACAATTTTGGTAGAGAATGATACTTTTACAAAATTAATGACCTAGCTCTTATTTATGACATTCAGACGATATTTTAAGCGTACTTTATAGAGGCTAAGGAAATCTCTTCTAAGGTGATCTTAATATTATTTTATCTTAAATAACATAAATAAAACTAAAAAGCTTAAAAAGGCTAGAAAAGGATTTTCCATAATATTAGACCATTGAGTTCTAATTGAGTTTGATTTCAGTCTGATTTTAAGTGATTTTTTATTTCTTAATTTTTGACTTTTTTCTATACACCACTTCATCAGCTCCATACTAGTGTGGAAATAACGTTGGAGTCGATAACTTACTATTATATAAAGATCAACTGTAGGAAATCAAAACAGCAGGAGCGAAACTGCGTCACTATCGGAATTCATCCAAACTCACCTGTCAATCATTTGTACTTTTGGATCCACTTGATTACTCTTACCTTCAAGATAGCAAAGGGTAGTAGACAACCATGGGAATTTACTCTCACCTCTTATCCATTGTAAGCATGAGATTCACGAATGACCAATCACAGATGACTTAAATGATCGTTCACTGAAAAGTGTGCCACAATTTATGTTGAGAAAGAGATCACTATTTGTACAATGTAAATAAGAATTGGTTTGAGTGTGCTCGATTACTACTGTTCGATCTAAATCTAATGACTTGTTCGTGTCCAGTACCACAAACGTTAAGGGATAACAATAAATTTTCTTTTATGTAATTAACAGATCACATTAAAATAAATTTTGCAACATACAAATCTCAATGTTATACAGCTAATGATCAGTGAAGGCTTTTGATCTTTGAGAATAATTAATTATATTTTACCTTAATATTTGATTTTCAAACATCATATCAAAAACTGACATGAAAAATGAAAATTTTCCAGCTGAAAACCAATAAAAAATATCCTAAAGTTATATTAAAAATTAATTATTGTCTAGACCTCTCCACAATTTCACTATACATTTTGTTTAAGGACTCAAGGTTGTTGGGGGAAAATTAACAGTTGCTGGTCAAAGAAGAGCATATATCACCAAAGTAAAACCAGACAGCATTGCTGATGTTTTTGGCCATTTGCTAGCAGGTAAACAGTATTTTATTTCAAATATTAATCAAGAGAAATATATCTTAATTTGTTTTTGCTAAAAATTCCCTATAAATTGAGATTGTAAAAAGGTGAAAATAAATAATTATCGAATTGACTTTGGCTTCATTTACATTCGCTTTGGATGTCCTTAATTGAGTTTGTTTAAATTTTCTAAACAAATCATATCAATAAATTTATGTTATTTAATTTAAAAATTTTTTTAAAAATATAAAACTCCAAAAATATCATTAAAACAACACGTTGAAGATATTTTTATGTTTCCTGGAAATAGGAGCATAAAACATTAAAAGAATTAGCAAAGTACCTCTCAAAGATTCTGAATTTTTTAACAAGATATTTATTTTCTTGATATGGATTCGGAGACATTTTCATTCTCCTGTATGTTTTAGTGGCACATTGACAATAGAATCTGTCCCAGATTTATAAAAGTAATTACAAAATGTTAGCAAAAAATATGAATTTTTGGGGATTTTTTTTCTCGTATCAGAATGTGCTTATTGAAATGCGATCAACAAATAATATCACTATGTGTACAATACTTTATTGTATGTTTTAAAAGATACATCAGAGGTTTTAATTACCTCAATCTAACAAAATCTAGGATTTCTTTCTTTCCAAGTATTCACTTTCTTCAAGAAATGTATTAATATTTGCTTTAAATATTAATAAATTAAAATATTAATTATTATTTATAAAATAATTATAAATATTTTTTACCTGACTGTTTATTAAGGCATATAAGATTCTTTGTTTTTCTAGAAGCTTTTATACAAAATTCTTGTGGTTAGATTGTTATGATAGGACTTTGATCATATATTTTTATTAGATCTATTTTATGCTTAGAGGAAATACCGAAGTATTAATATTTATCAGCATCATTAACGGCTATTGAACATTATAAGTCTAAAGAGTCTGAAAACCATTTAATGTTTCTTAATATTTTGTTCTTTTGAGTATATTTTTTCTCTAAATATATTTTTCAGTGTTTTACTGAAATTATAGATTTTCCATTTACTATATAAAGTGTGTCAAAAAACCCGCTTTTTTATGCAGTCTTACAAATAAAAAAATCAAAAAAAAATTTATACAAACACAAGTAATTAAATATAATTTTATTTTTCTCAGTTATCTTTTGCAGGTGATATTCAGGTGATTCAATTCTATAGACTGCTTGGGTTTTATCATTTTATTTTTCAAGACACTTTATTCTGACTTACATTCCGAAATTGCGTTTTTCTCCTGTCAACTTCCATATTACAGAATACAAACCTATTTAATAAGTTCATATTCAGCGAGTAAGTGGATTGGTTTATAGGCTCAATTCTACATGACTCACGTAATTATTGAGTCATTGAACAAGTATGAGGACGTACATTGTCATATATTGAGTTCAAACGTCTAGTTAGTCCGATATCTAAAATCGTATGCAGGAATTTAACATGTGTTCAACATTAATGGTTTTGTTCGCAGTTAAAACAATGGCGATAAAAATTATTGCTAAAGAATTATTTACTATCATATTTATATTTAAATTTTTTGCTATGATATTAATATGAAAACAACATGCACCAATTGATTTAATAATATTTGATTTAATTAGAATAAATGAGTGTTTATATATTATATATACATTTACAAATAAAGTACTAGTTTTTGATGAAAAAATAAGATCATAAAAACGCTGTTATTCTTGAAACACCCTATATTATAGACTTCTATGTTAGTAAACTGCAAAGAGCAAAATAATCGTAGCCAAAAGCGTGTAATTATCTTCCTAAGTTTTATCATCAGGCAACGGCTCAGATCATGAAAACCCCCTCAGTACACTTTATAGAATTAATTTTTTATTACTAATAAAAAATTATCAAGTCTCTATTGCCAATCCGTTATTTATTATCATTAACTGAGAAGTATTATGTAAAAATATTTCATGATTTATTCATTTTTCTGAAAATTTTTTAATCCTTTTCTTATACAAACCGATGTCTTTGTCAAACAGTTTTCTTTTGTGAGATCAACTGAAGATTATTTATAAAATATGCTAATTACACTCACATATTATTTTCTCTCAAATCTGATAAAAATTGAATCTCAATTTGAATGTCAATTATTTTTAATAATCCAGTATAATAATTTATAAAAATAATAGTAATATTAATATTAACAATCAATAAATAAATATTTATATTTATATTTATATTTATATTTATATTTATATTTATATTTATATTTATATTTATATTTATATTTATATT
>JBBMKC010224603.1:0-11980 GCA_037834085.1 Bipalium vagum
AATTTTCCTTTATTAATTCATACTGCAAAAATTAAGTTTCATAAACCGCCATTAATTTCTTTACAACCTAATAATAACTAAATCAGTTTAAATGTAATTAATAATCATCGATATAATTTATTAAATCAATAAAATAATGTTAGAATAGTATATAAAGACAAATCAGTATTATTCGTTGGAGGTAATTGATCATTTTATTATGGGTACAAATAATTAATGTGAATTTTTTAAATAACCAATGCATAGTAATTTTGAAAAAAAATAAAATATAATTTATTCAAAATAATGGCCATTTTTATCCACAAATTCCTTCCATCTTTCAGTCAATTTATGGATGCTGTTTAAAAAACTTTTCTGGTTTCGAGGCGAACCATCCAGAGACCCAATTTTGGACATCTTCGTTCGATTTGTAGTGCTGCTCAGCAGCTCCATGTGCCATTGAATGCAACAGTTGAAAAACGGAAGGAGAAAGATCTGGTGAATACGGTGGATGAATACTTCCCATTTCATATATTTTAACTGCTTTAGAAGTGTGAGGCATTGCGTTCTCATGTAGAATAATTACTTTGCTATGTCTATTGACCAATTCTAGACCTTTAACTATTAAAGACTGATTCAGTTGGGCTTTTTGGTTTTGGTATCTCTCCAAATTAACACTTTCACCTCGTTTGAGAAGCTCATGGTACACCACATCGTGTTGATTCCACCAGGCACAAAGCATTGTTTTCTTTCAGAAGCAGTCTGGTCTTGCAGTTTGTTTTGATGGTCGACCTGGGTTAACTCATGCTTCCGTATGTTTCGGATTTTCAAAAAATATCCACTATTTATCTCCTGTCAATAGTCGATGGAAGAAGAAGTTGTCTTTCATTCAATTGATGTGGCATCAATTTTCCTTCCTTTAAAATCTTACCCATACCATGTAAGCGCTCGCTTTTTGCTTACTTGGTATCACCTAATCTTATGGCAAGTTGATTTTGAGATTGACAGGTATCATCATCCAATAAATTTTGTAAATCGTGGTTTTCAAATTTGGAAGAGCGTTCTTTATCCTTTACATTGAAACCATTAGTTCTGAAGCGGTGAAACCAACGATCGCATATGTCTTGAGATACTAAATTTTTTCCATAAACATTTCATAATATCCTGCAGCTTTCTGCTGCAGTTTTGTTCACCATGAAGTAATGAATGAGGACTTCCCGTTATTGTTCTTTGCTTGGCAAATATGTTGACATATTTAGATCTAAAAATTTTGAAATTATTAACATATGAAAATTTAAATGATTACCCTATTAATTAGATATTATTCAAAAAAATCGATTTATATTTCAATTCATAATTATATTTCGATATCTATTTTAAATAAATCCACGTTATATATTTTTACCCCTTTTACAAAAAAGAAAAGAGAAGTTGAACCTGAAAATATTTTTCTACTACTTTTAACACTTAAAGAAGATAAAAAATTGATCAGAGATTAATTTTGTTTTAAGAAGAATATAATATAAATAAATGACCCCTGGATAATTTTGGTTAAAATCATTAAAATAAAATATTTATAAAAATTACAAAATAAAATTTAAAAAATGACTTTTTGGTGGTCCTTTGTCTTACGGCTGATTATGGGCCATATATATATAAAGATTAAAATAAAAAAATCATTTAGATTTAAACGACGAATGTACAGTGATTGAATAAAAATTATTTAAAATAGATAAAGGGAAAATGTCACATATTTTGATGTCATGTTATTAATTTATTGTAATAAAAATTATAAATTAAATTCATTTCGACTGAAGACTTTGATAAAGATTTTTTTGAAAATATTCTTTAAGATTCTGAATCAAAATTTTTAAAAATCCATTTTTGAATATTTTTTTTCAATATTAAAGTTTAGGAATGATGAGAAAATTTAATTTTTATTGCGAAAATAACCATTAAATTTTATAATAAATTATTTATAAAAATAAGTAAATTTATTTTTATTCCGTAACTATGTAATTTTGGAACAAATTGTCAGTAAATTGTGAATTATAGTTAATTGAAATTTTTAAATGACAAATATAAGTGAATTAAAACTTTAAATTTATACTTATATAAATTTATATACTTATATAAGTATATAAATTCCTATTACAGGGTTATGCAGAAATATATAGAAAAATATTCAAAATTTTTTGAAATATATAATGGAAATTTACACTAAATAAATTCACTTAAATCTATATCGTTATGCATGAGTACTTGAGTAATCAATCGTCCCAATCTGTAATGGTTCTCATAAAGGATGATACAGTATTTGCGAATTGTAGCTGAGGCGAGTTTGGTGGCAGAAATCTGTAAGCAATACCTCGTTCTGTCAGCAACTTACTATTTATATATTTTGAATATTTTTCTATATATTTCTGCAAAACCCTGTAATAACATCTTTGCGGTGATGGAACCTGAATTGTCCATCACCAATTCATCCCCAGGATTTCTATCGAAATGATTGCATAGCTTGTCACTAATAAAGTTCATTGAAAGATCCGTCTTTGATTTCGAAGCATAAAATGCCTGTAAATTTGATTTAATAAAAAACAGGTGACAAAACAATGAAACCTGACATTTTAATAGCAACCGTGTAGCTGATATTTTTGACTAAAATGTGATCAATTTAAATAGAAAAAATTGAATTTTTTTCTAGATATTTCTGAATAATTTTCTATATATTTTGAATATTTTTCTATATATTTCTGCATAAACCTGTAATTAAATTTAATTAAAAATGAAATTAAATTATTTTTCGATTGTTTTAATAATGCTCGTTTTATTGAAAGAAGTCGATTTTTTAACTTTAATTTTAATTGTGAATAATTAATTGAATTAATTAGGGTATTTTATTTCATTAAAATTGAGATATGAAGAATTTTTCAATGATTTTAATAATTTCTATTGAGATCAAAGAACATTTATCCTTCATTTTCAGATTCTTCTTATATAATCATGATCTTAGAATGAAAATTTTTATCCTAAGATCATACTCAATATTAAAATATTTTTATAATGATCTTGATCCATGAATAATGTTTGAAATGTTTTTTTACGTAATTTTCTTTCAAAATGCATTCCGAGATACCTCGGTTTTTGATATAGACTTTTATGTATCTGACACATTTTTAATCTTTTTTCTTTCCAAAATTAATTTATATTATTTATTTCCTAAGCTCTTTCCTAGTACAACTAACTTTAAATATTTAAACTTTCTGTTTTTTTTTCATTCTTTTATTGTGATTATAGTATTTCTTATTGATTATTTAAAATTAATAATCAGTTCACTCTCTAATTGCATGTTCTTTTAGAAATGGAGATTCTGATCAAGTAATTAACAATTATTTGAAATCTTAAAATATTTTGATTTGTTTATTTTTCAATTATTTTTTCTATCATAATGACAAAAACTTCTGATTATGTATTTGTAGATACCGCTTGTGGTCTATGTCTAGTGGGTATACTAAATATTAGTTTTTTTTCTTATTATTTAATATTGTTTCGAATTTGTGTAAATGCAGTTATTAAAATATTTTCACTATTATACTTAAAATATGCAAGTAGACATAGACCTACTTATTAAAGGTATGCAAATAACATATTTTCAGGTACATAATACGCACGTTGTTTTTTAAATTTTATTTTATGCCTTAAAAAACATTTCTATAATACGCATGAATTGGATCTGTTACATCACAACTTTCGTCCAAAGTTATTGCATAAGAACTGGTCGATTTAAAATATACAGACTTATATTTTCAAGGTTAATTTTTAGTATAAATGCCACTATAAATTGAAGGTCAGATAGTTTTGTTTAAATATATCATTTTTATATTATATAATATTCTTATATTAAAATATAGGAAATATTTGTTTTAATATTGCAATTAAGCATTTCAAATTTATTAATTTTATTATAATTCTTACTATTAAAACAATTTAAATTATTATTTTTAAAAATAATTTTTCATAAATATTGAATAATTTATTAAAATTATCAAAAATTTTTTTAAAAGTCGATTAGAATATTTTTAATCGTTCTTACCTCCTGAAGTAATTCAGGAAGTAAATCTTGTAAGTCGGGTTGGTATCGACAGTCATAGTGTTGGAAAAGTGTTACAAATGAATGTCATCTAATGATTATGTAACTCTTATTTTTATAGTTTTATAGTTTTAACATATAATAAGCACTAACACATAATGCGCATACTCATTTGTTTAAAAATTTTGTTTTTTTATATATAATACGCGCATTATATACCTGAAAATACGAAACTTGTCTACGAATTTATATACATATGTTGATATATATCGGTGTTTTATTGAAACGTTGGTTTGGAGAGGTTGTCTTTTTCATTTTTGTTTCGGGTAACTGAATGAAAATCAAATAATTAATCATTTTAAAAAGAAAAGTTTTAAAGAGTATAGAATGTAGAAATTCTCAAATATATATAAAATGGGAGCTTTATTTTCAAAAATTAAATGTTAAATATTTTTTCTCATTTTTCATATAATTATTTTACATTATAAATGTTTAAATCGGAACACAAGTGACATGGGTATGATTTCAAAATCAAATCATATTCAGTAGGGCGTCAATCAATTTAAGGTTAAATAGCGACTGATTTATGAAAGGATAATGAAGGCTGATAGATTAAAATGATAGAATAAGATGAGATTATGTCAACCCTAAGAAACAAATATGAGAGTCATGTACAGAGAATAAATGAATTGGCTCCACCCAGTAACAAAAGGGAATTGATGACACAATATGTTAATTTTTATAGTTTTCTTTTGATTTATTTATAGTAAAAATTCTGAAATGGATTTTTAATAGTGATTTTTTTGGGGCCTGGGTTAACTTTAGCATAACAAAACCAATTTAGAAAGATCTTATATAATGGTGATCAAAGAGAAAATATAATAATTAATTTTCGCTGTTGGTACCTTATCTTAAGCTTAGTAAGGCATGGTATATATTTAGTAGTAATGTTATACTGAATAGCCTTTATTAAAAGTATCCAAGAATCGTAGTTTAACTTGATTTAGTCTAGAGGCCTTGGCAATTTTTTTATTTTATTTTTCATTTATTTCAAAAAATGTTATTTATTTTTAAAATCATTTAAAAATGACGATACTGATCGAGAAGGAGTGATATCAAATAATTATTTTCACCCCTTTTTTCTTCGAAGACAAATTTTCACGCAAGCAAATTTAATAGAATTTTTTAAAAAAATTATTAAAAAGGAAAAATATTTGGCATTTCATATCCATTACTTACCAAATTAGAGTTTCGTCTATCAAATGAAGATTGATCTCAAAACGAGATACGATATTTATCAATTGCCAACCCAGAGTGGACATTTTTGCAATTTACATTTTTCATTTTTTAAAGGAAATATAACCATCTTATACTTATTTAATAACCTCTTTCGTTTAGAATAAATATTATTTATATTTAACTCATACATATTGTCGAAGAAAATTAAAATGTGACATATAGGGTGGCCCATATATAGATACCACGCAGTCAAACCTTTACATTTGGTAAACCAGCAAACATAAACATAAGTAAACTTTTAGAACGGATACATTTATATTCAAGAACATTTTTATACAAAATTTAAACAGAAAGTGGTCCTTTTTCGGAACAAGTGCGCTTATTTTTGTCTAAAGTGTTTAAACAAGGTTTTTCCAGACTCAGTTGCAATTTCCTTAGTGATGCGTGTCCAGATTCGTTTCACTGTCAACTGGTTGTTTCAGCATATGATATATGTGCTTACAAAGTACCCAAAAATTTTCAATTTGGCGTAACTGTGGTACATTAGGCGGGTTCTGTTCTTTAGAAACAAAGTTGACGCCCTCTTCCCTGAGTTTGGCCGTCACAATGTTACAATAATGTAAAGTTACCAGATCAGGCCCTTGGACATCCAACTTTTGTAAAAAAGACAAAAGTCGCTTTTCAATACATTCTTTTAGATAATTTTCACCATTAACAGTACCAATAATCACAAACGGCTCTGAAACAGGTCCATCTTCTGCCAACGCTTGCCAGATCATAAACCTTTTTTTCAAATTTACCCGCTTGAACTACACGCTCTTCAACTTGTGTCTCCGCTTCATCATCCGACAGATAATATTGGTTACCAGGCACTTGCGTCGGATCTAGTAGCACATATGTTTCGTCATCCAAAACAAAGAAGTAATTCTTGGAAGACTATCCTTATAAAGCTTAGCTGACCACTTAATTGAACGCTATGTCTGACCTTTATTATACTTAGGGTTCCTCTGCTTCTTTCTGCTACGCAATCCAACCGCTTCTTTCACTCTCTGATAGGTACTACGACTCAGATGCAGCTGCTTTGATGTCACGCGCCTTGACAGTGATCTGTTGTTTTTCGCGTGCTTTAACACTTTTCTTTGGGTTCTGGGAGTGTTTACAACGGGTTTACGACTTAGTATTGACTTGTAATGTGTTACTTCAGTCTTCAGATAGCGTGATATCACATTTTGGATTGTTCTCTCTTTAATATTTTGCTTTCGAAAGTAGCCAGTTTATTTTGTGAATTTTCTTGGAAAAAAGCAATAATTGCCTTGGTGTTAATTTGTGTTGCTGCCTCTTCATCTAGACGATTATCACTACATAAATTATTCAATAAAAAGATTTCAAAAATGACTTTGTTTTAGTCTAATCTTTCATAGCAATTGTTAGAAGTGGCGGCATCTATATATGGGAGCTCTTTAATATTAAAAAAGATTAATTATTTGAAAGAAAAATACACCTTTTAAGGATTGATGAATAAATTTTTACATTAAAAAATAACTTTAAAATTGATTTTTATACACATTACGTTAGAAAAGTAGTCGGAATTTTTAAATAAAACAAAAGAATTTATTAAAGAATCCACATTTATTTCATCATCTTCAAAATAGACTCCATTATCCATACAACATACTGGGCTCCTTTTGAGTTCCTAGAGCGAATTTCTTCTTACGTGGTCAATCGACTGAAAACGATTTTCTCAAAATGATAATTTCAACATTTGGAAAGAGAAAAAAGTCACATGATACCATATCAGGACCTTATGAAGCTTGCTGAATGGTCTTTGTTTTGTTTTTGGTCAAAAACTGACGCACAACTATCGCAGTGTGATTGCGCATTATCCTACTGCAAAAACCTATGAGTTTCTTTTACATAAACCTTTCCACTTATGACGAAAACTTTAATGTAAACTTTTCTTAACTTCCAGGTAACAATTCTTGTTAACTTTTTTAAACTTATGGAGGAATTCAGTGCACAACACCAGAATATTAAAAAAAACTGTGATCAATAAATCAATTTTTGACCGATTTCTGTGCAGTTTTTCGGTTTTGGTTCATTTTTGAACTGGTATTTCGACGATTTTTAGAAAGCTTGGATATCAAATTCATTGATCCATGTCATATCGCTAGTTATGGTCAAGAATCAATAGCAACTCCCAAAACCTTCTTCTTTCCTATGCAGTTTGTGGGGGAAAATTGAACTCTGTTGAAACCTCTATTAATATTTTTGACTGTCCAGAGCTAGTCAAATTATTGATTACTTGTCCACCGTTCTCAAAAGTCTTAATCCAGTAGTAAACTAGAGTTTCATACATGCAGTTATTTTCATATGTTTGGTGTAATATTTTTAGGGATTCAGAACAGGAAATTTCATTTATTAAACAACATTTAATAAAACCGGACAAGTTGTTTTATAAATATTCATTTTTGAAAATCGCAGAATAATAAGGATATTGAATGATTTAAACATTTCCTGAAAACAGTAAATTTGGCTCTGCAATTAATAACAGTACTTTATTATTTATATTTTGCTAAAATTAAACATACTTGTATAATGCTATGGACTTAAATAACAGGTTCCGATTACCTTTCTAACAGAATGTATCACAAATAGATGGGTTGGAATTAACATTATTTTGAAATATTAATTGATTAAAACATTTGCACATCAGTTGTTGGTTTTTATAATTAAAATAATTGTTAATTTGAAAATTTTCGCCTGTGTAATGCTGTTTAAGCAGTGGAATCAAAATCAATCAAAGTTTTCACGTAATTAAGAGACTTTAGAGACTTAGGTAAATGTGAAGATCCAGCCACTGTTATTACCTCTCAAAATGGGAAAATTTTAGTTCATATTTAAGAGAAAAATGGCTACAAAAACACAATAGTTCAACATCTTTGATCTTGTCAAACATGAACTGAAACAGAAAATATTAAAGCTCCAAAGTATAGTTTTCAGAAATCTAAAAAATTCTTGTGTTGAGCATTTTTGCTTATTCTACAAAATTCAGATAAAATCATTTTCCTGGAATTAAGTTTACAAATATGATCTCTTCATTTATCAGATTGAATCAGATTGTGGTACGTTATACCAGTCGTTCAAAGCTCGGTTTTAAAGGAAAAAATTGATCAAAAATGAGTTTTGAATAAACAATCTCCATAACACTTAATTCTGCATCGAAACAAAGGAGAAAATTTTTGAAAAAGAAAATTTCTAAATAATATATATCTTGTTATCCATCTTATTGTAGAGAAGCAAAAGTATTTCGATGAATAAAATATTTCTTAATTTTACGAATTTATATCCACCTTTTTTTTCCATACGAAATTTATAATCACATAAAATCCATTTAAAAATCCATTTTAAATCATTCAGAAGCACATTTTTGAAATAATACAGTTTTTCATTCATTAATTTTGAATAGTCATAAATTTATTTAATTAAAAAAAATTTTAGATAATTAAATCAATAATTAATTAATCATAAAATTTCCAATTCATTAATATAAAAGTGCAAAAATAATAATAAATAAATAATTTTAGAAAATTAAAAAATTATTAAATTTGATGTGCAAAAATTAATGTTCATAAAATTAATAGCAAGAGAATCTGAGTATTTAAATTATTTAGTATATAAATTTTTTAAAATTATAACCGAAATATTTATTTTAGGTTATTTCAACAGCTTTTTAAACCCTATTATATACGCTAAATTTAATAGAGAGTTTAGAACGCCATTCAAACAGATTCTTTTATGCAGATGCAAATCAATCAATGCAAGATTGCGAAATGAAATGTTTGTTCAAGAATATGGTCTTCTAAATGTGACTGCATCTTGCAGAAGACCAAGTTTCGATCAAATCGTATTAAACAATGGCAGTCTAACAAATCAGCGGCGCCGAAGAATGCCAGGGCCTTCTAGGCAGAATCCTTGTTTGAATAATTACCTTGATAAAGTATCAACGAGATTTATTTACAAATGTTCCAAGACTGAACCCTCGTTAAACGAGGATGAAGAAGAAGCCGTTCCTCATGAATCACAAAATGTTGATCAACTGATAATAAATAACAGCGAATTTGAAAGCATTCAATTTAATTTCTATGATCAGATATCTCCTTCTTGCTCAATGATTGACCAAAGATCTGAAAAATATATTTATGATTTTGGCCCAGCCTCTGAATCAGAAAACATAGATCCCCCGCCTATAATAAATATATCCACATATAATTTGTATGATGAATTTTAATATTCCGAGTATTTATAAAAAATGTGATAAAAGAATAATTGAATTATTTTCAAATTTATCCCTTTTGAAAATGTAGCTTCGAATACATTTTATCATATCCAACAGATTTTATTTTTTTTAAGTTTGTTATATATTATGAATATATTCTATTATAAAATGTTGATTGATTCTAAAATTAGATTGATTTATGAACTTTATTTTTCAAAGTTTTTATATTGAAGAAATTTGTTCATTGATGAAATTTTTACATTTAAAATCAATTTATTTAAAAAAAACTAAAATTTAAAAAACTTTTTAAAAACTGCAAATATGTACTTTAAAAATTGACAATCAAACTGATATTACAACTAGTTTCAAATAATTTTTTTTGTTTTATTGGGCTTTATTTTTTGTTAATTATTCTTTAATTTAAAGTGTTTCAAAAATACAGCACTTTGTAAATTTTCAGAAAAGTGAAAAAAATTGAAAAAAATAAATGGTACTTCAGAATCATACATTCAGCATAATTAATCTTAATAGATGAGTCAAACATTTTTTTTTATTAAATCAATTATTCAAATTTTGAATATCATAGATTTAAATATATTAATGGATTCAACAACCGAAAATATTAACTTAGCAGTAAAACAATTTCAATTTATTAAAAAAACGCTAATAACTTTTGACTCAACCTGGTATTTGTAGCAGATTTCACTGAAAACGATTATTCTGCCTCCAAAATTCGCCATTTTTGCTGAATGCTGATAAAGAAAAAAATTTAATGTGAAATCAAGACATTCTAAAGCAATAAAGAAATCATGAGTGTAAGGAAACCTCAAGCTCCTGGAGAACACTGACTCAAATATCTGATAAAAAATGAGACCAAGGAGAAACAACTGCTGACAGAGGATTGCACGTTTTCCATTACAAGAATCTCTGCTCTTACCAATATAGGTATTAGTTCAGTATACTGAATTGTGTTTGAAAAATTGTTAAAATTCGTGCATGAAAAGCTGCTTTCTTATCAAATAACAGATAATCACAAATTCCACAGAGTAAAATTAGCACAAAATTTTCTTAGAACATTGATACTATCATCCTTGCATGTATAGTGATCCTTTACCTTGTAGACAGGATAATTTATCTTGGGTGGTGGCAGAAGGTGACATTTAAGATATTGCCAGAAGAACAATATCAGACATGAAGTTTTATTGTTACATCAAATTTTTATGATTTCTTCTTTCAAGTTTAAGAGTTTGGTGTTCAATAATATGGAATTTGACAGGAAAAAAACACGATTTCATGATATTAATTCTCTTTCTGCATATCTTGAAAACTTTATCTGAAAAATGCTTAATGATATTTGACATGTAGAAACTAAAGTACAACTCTCTAGAAGGCCAAATATATGAGATCATTAAATATCTTTTTCTAAAGTATTTTTTTGTTTGGGCGTCATTCTTATCCAAGAAAGCTTGAAGTTCTTCTTCGTGTCACCTTTTTGGTTGTCCTGGACGATCTTTGTTTTTCACGTTAAAATTGCTCAATTTGAAATGCTGAAACCATTCTTGGCAGGTTTTTATGGATGGAGCAGCATCGCTGTAAGCTTCGGCTAGCATTTGGTGCGCGACATTATTTTCTTCAGTATTAACGTCAAACTTGATTTTATTTTATTCGTTGATAACGTTTTGATTTTGATTTAGAAGTTGTAATTGTTGCGAATAAAGTTTTATTTTAAGTATTTTAAATTAGTTCTTAAAGGTGCGGATACAGTATTGTGGAGGTTTTTAAATTCGAAGAGGTTGAGAGGAATTACGAACACAACGAGTTATAAAAAGTGAGGAGTCACGAGCAGACGAGCACATGGTGCTACATCTAAGGATAATAGTAACATATTTATGAATTTTTACCATGAACTTCGTTATTTTAAAAAGCGTTCAATATATGAGTCATATTTTAAGATATTATAAATTCTTTTTGTACTATTTGTAATCCTAAATACCGTTAAATATTGGTAATTACTGAGACTCTTTAATGTTTTAATATTTTTTAGAATTATAATCATTCCAAATATTTTGTGATTTATTAGTGTATTCAAGATTAGTTCATCTATTTGAACTGACTTTTTTTGACAAAGACTATAAATATTAAACTTACAAGAAAATGAAATTTCAGAAAATATACTGGAGGTATACTGGATTATATACCTCAAACAATAGTTTTTGTGAGAAATATAAAAATGGTCTAATTAAAGGATTGATCCATAGAGTGTGGTCATTAACATCAGATTACAAACAAATAGATAAAGAGCTGGACATAATCAAAGACAGATTACTTAGAAACGCGTATCCAGAAAGAAAAATAGAAAAAATCATTAATGATACCGTTTCAAATTTAATTACGCG
>JBBMKC010224614.1:0-11980 GCA_037834085.1 Bipalium vagum
TTATTATTATTATTATTATTATTATTATTATTATTATTATTATTATTATTATTATTATTATTATTATTATCCAATCAGTTTCAATATAAATTATTTTTCGTAAAACTCTGAATTGTGCATCTCATAAAATAGCTTACAATATGAGGGTGTTCTTGATAGGAAACCTTTAAAGAATCTTCAATAATATGACTGTGGGAATCCGATTTGTACAGTGGATTGAATGTTATGGTCACCGTTTCCTGCTTATTGTCAGCAAGAAATATTTTCTGCAATCACAACGTTGTCAAACTGTATGAACGAATCAATAAAAATGTACCTTCTCAAATATCGAAGATTGGTCGTCCTCCAAAATGCTGAAAGGATATGAGACTATAATGGTCGTGTTGAGATTCAGTCCAGATACATTGGTGAAACTGATTTGTTTGCTCAATATTTCAAACTCTTTGTCCAGACTCTGAAAATGTGTTATTAGAGACCAAATTATCATGAGGCTGATCTGGAAATCACCTTATCCAATCTGAAATGCAGAGTTCTGTTAGAGAATTCCAGGACAGGGGAAATGAAATTGACTTCAAGGTCGACCTTTTTTATAAGCTCTTTACCACCTTGTCTTCCAATGATAGAGTGGCATAAAATCTTTTCATGCACCACTTGAGGTCTAGAATTATAATTATAAGTATTATTATAGTAATAATTATTTTAATAAATCTATATATATATATATATATAAATATAATATAATAATAATAAAAATAATACTTAAGTAATAATAATAATAATAATCATTGAGACTCACTTATCCACATATCCCTGGATTACTAAGTCAGCTGACTCTCCTGGACCTAAGTCGAATCTGTGGGGCATAACAGTAAGAATAGGAATCTAAATGAGACTTTAATTAAAATTTCAGATCTCTTATCTTTAGCCTTACCTTAGTTCCAGATTGTTTCATTGCTTTCGTATAGGAAAAGCCTTCATTTGACCAAACGAGTTGTTGGTGTCTTCTTCCTTTATTTGTAACCCGAAATACTTGATTCAACTTGGTTTTACTGAAATATGATCCAAGATTCACTGACGAAGACATTGGCGGATCAAAATCAATGGTGGTTCCAATTCCCACTGCCACAAGCGGAACGACTTTGGTCTTGCTGTCATCAATGTGGATAAAAAGTTCATCGTTGAATTTAACACAGTCATTGAGGTTGGCAATGACTTTCAGGTCGAGAGATGCATGACGTTCAATAATGCCAGATTGGGGCTCAACACGGAAGACAGACGGCTCCTTCAACTGTATCCATAATAAAACATATTTTCCGGTATCCAAATCAAAAACGATTACCATATTTGTAGAGAAAATCGCTGCTATTTCAGACTCATTGGATAAATGCAAGACGAATGATTTATCTTCTAAAACTTTAAGAACTCCCCAGTCCAGACTGACAGAATCAAGACTGACAACCGGACCTTCTCCAACGCATTTGACACAAAGGGCCTGTACAGTGACGAATGAGTTTATTCGATTATTGGAAATATCTTACAAGAGGACCTCTGTTGGACCCAAATATTTTGAATTTGAGTACCACTGACATTCTGCCCAGTTTTAGAGCTCTCAATTCAATGGGCACTTCCAAGACCGAATTCGGATTCACAACTTCCTGTTTGGAAAACAAAGACATAACTCCTGGATGGAATCCCCCCCACTAGGAGCACTAGTGAAAAGTTATACATCACCTTTCCCTTCCAGTCTCCTTTTGTTTTCCAAGTCATGTTATATTTAATTTTCAGGAGGAAATGTATTGATTGAACTTTAATAATTTTTGAATAATTTTTATAATTAAAATTTAATTTTTAATATGAAATGACCAAATTGAGGACGTGTGGTTTATATCCGAAAAAATTGCCTGGATTATAGAACAAAAAAATCAAGATTATATATATTATTTAGCTCATACTCACGAACCGTTTAAACCCCTTGAACCCTGACTGCAAAACATTTTAAATGACATCAAACAGATTTCCAGAAAATAATGATAATAACCAGCGACCGGAACAAGTCATACTCTGCTGGGCCATTATCTGTTGAATAAAACCGGGACTGTAGGACTTTTCAGTTGGTTATTTTTCCCGTTTACTTTTCGTAACTCTTAGCACATGAATGAACATTTGCCCTCGTGTCTTCATGTTATAAAATAATCTTTTCACGTCTATCAGCCGATTTAAGCTCAGAACTTTCTTCAAAGGAACTAGTTGTAGCTGATATCGTTTACTATTAATAATTTTCCAGGGGTTCAAACCCCTCATAATATATGATAGGAACGCTATATACGTTTGTTGATATGACGTTCTCAGTTGTCCTAAGCCAAACTTACTTCAGCTGAATTATTATTTTTTAATAAAATTATTTTTGAAAGTTTCATTTTTAATAGCGGATTTGATTAAATTAAACGATTTTCATAAACTTTAGAAGAAAGAAAGTCTATAAGAAATTTGTTGTTTACGAAACGGCACATCCCGAATATTTGATTCTAATTAGTATTATTATTAGTAATATTATTAGTAATTATTATTATTAGTAATAATAATAGTAATAATAATAATAGTAATAATAATAATAATAATAATAATAATAATAATAATAATAATAATAATAATTTAAGTTTGTGTGAACTGACATTGATATTTACTGATCTTCGTTGATTGCAAAATCTTTTAGTGGGGGGAATCAGATTATAAAAATCATAATATCACTTATTTAACAAATTTTTATCATTAGTGCCAAAATAATAATACCCTCCATTGGTAGACAAAATGACTCCGCTAATTTTGGATATTTACTTTACAATTTCCGTAAAATTTTCTAAGAAAACGAATCAAAGAAAATTTTATTAATAAATTTTATTCTCATTTTTAATTTAAAACGGCTTTAGCGCGTGCAAAAATGTTTTTTTCAAATTAAATTTTTAAATAAAATTTTGATCGTAAGTTTAAGTTTAGACGAATAATACTGTGGAATGTAAGTGTCACTCCAGTGAAACTTGTGAAGCATAGCAATTCATTAATGAGATGCAATTTTCTAAAAGTTGTCTAAAAATTCGGCTGTTTCAGAAAAATCTTCTCCAACATTTTGTCGGTGAATACATTTTCCTATCAATCTTGTTTTATTTTTATATGGCCTCAAGCGAAAATGATCACAGAGAAAAGCTATCAGACCCTGTCCTCAGGAATCAGCCCTAAACCACTCAGAGTGGATGTGATGAAAAGTTTTTCTATAAATACTTTGCCATCATATTCGGTCAATACTCCATGAATCGAATCTGTTGCCATAAGGACTGGTAGTGACAATCTTAACTTATAGTTATTAAAGGTTCTTGGTCAAACTCAGGTTTACCGTGTATGTTGATCGATAATTAATGAAATGAAGAAATAAAGTGAGTGATGGAAAAATGTTCCGACTAAAAAATATTCTTAGGCCGTGAGATGGGTAAATAAATGGTAATGAAGTCATCCTTTCCACCCTTTCAATCACCAATTATCGTGGTGGCAGTGCCAGTAACATTAGGAGATTATTTCAAGTAAAACCATGACAAGCTAACTTTGACTAGTGGACTGTCGTATCTCAGCTCGTCAAGACATTCCGATTGATTCAAAAGTTCGTATTTAACTGGGAGATCAGAAGAATTGATCAATTTCACAGATTTCATGTAGGGATATTGCAAAAAGCATCGACTAAAATCCAGCTCGTCAAAAGATAGCTCTACTTTGGGCACGACAGCACTGAAATAGTGGAACCATCGAGTCACGGAGGCGTTATAAAAGAGACGAGAGAGACTCACTTGGCAGTTATTGGTAAGCAGTAGATTTCATTTCCCACGCCAACAACATCTAAGATTAAACCGGTGTTGTATTTGCCAATACTATTGGCTGTGATGGTGACTTTGATTGTTGTCAGTGACATTGAGGATAGAACCCCTTCAGCTGGTTCAATGGAAAATTCTTTGGGCTGAAATTGTAAACAGTACTCTCGTGGAGATAGCTCGCTGTCCATATCCGATGCCAACAAAGGCTCAGCTGTACCATCACTGGGCACCCTTAGTCGATAATGCAGTAGGACTAACGAAGTATTTTGGAGAATAATCTCTTGCGAGCTCGGAAACCCTAATATGTTTATGAGATAGGTTGTGATCACAATTTCGAAAAATTAGTCTCACCGACAGACACGTCGCCGAATTTGATTTTTGGAACATTGAAAGTGAAGGTGGGACCAATAACAATTCCTCTGAAGAAAAATAAATTTATATTTCACATTAGAACTAATAATAATAATTATTATTATTATTATAATTTTTTTTCTAACTTAAAATTAATAATTGAGGTTTCCAGACAACCGTCCATCTTCACTTGAAACTGCTGAAAAAATTCTCCTAGAAACTCTTTGCTCTGAAATTGAATTTGTACAACCTGATGACTGCCGGGACTTATGAGTCCATCGTCGGGAGTGAAGGTGAAGCAGCGGCACACTGAGGAGAACACTCCCTCGATTTTGAACAAAGCGTCGATATCGCCATTGTTGACCAAGACCAGCTCATAGCAATGATGAGCATGTATGAAGATATATCCCATGTCAAGAGTCTTGAATGAAAACTCCACTTTCGGACCAATCCCCAAGCCCGATATTTTCAAAGATAATCTCGTTTCTCGGCCCGTAACTTCACAGAAACCAAAACATTGGTAATTTCTCGCTTCGTTCGGCTTGAATGCTACGGTGATATCGATACTTGTATGGGGCCAGATTTCTCCTTCGACTGGATCGATCGTGAAAATTTCGTCGAAAAATCTCGCTTTCTTTTCTTTATACAGCTTTACGAAGACAATTGTTAGACTGGTTAACATGAAAAATGGTCAGAAACCTCACCTTTCTTTTATTCAGATAATTTCTGCTCACCAACGATAGTTTGTCTGATGAAAGCAGACCCAGACTGTCATCATTGTGAAATCGTTGCTGCTCCTCGTCTTCTTGGAGCTGGAGAATCTTCAAGTAGGTTTCCCGGTCGAGATCTTCGGCAATCTGGCTGGAGAAATTGCTCCAATAAAAATTGACCATTTTGTCACTTCGATTGTGCAAAGTTATCGTTTTCAAATTGGCCAGACCAACATAGGTTTCCTCGATATGTACCACTGACCTCTCCAAACGTACCGGAATCTCTTGGCCCGATCCGTGGATCCTGATGTAAATATCTTCTCCTAATCGAATGTTTTCGTTCAGTCACATAACACATTCTAATGAGAAATTGTCTACCGGTATCATAGTGAATTATCATTTCTTCCGAATAGCTCTTCGGTAAGTCTGGTGTAAATTGGACCACCATTTGCAAAGATTCGTTGACTTCCAGGACCGCTGATGAGGGATCAATGCTAAATGGTCTGGTAAATTATAAAAGTAATCAGTCGTTTTCCATTTTGAGCGTTTTGTACAGAATAAATCAGATCTTTCATACCCGCATGTCGAGACGGAGAAGTTTGCAGTTGCATTGCCAACATTTCGAATGAAGAGCGTTTTCGTTTCACAGTACTTGAGGGCGGTGACCGGAAAGAATATCTCGTCCGGAAAATCCAGCATGGCTCGTGAACCGATGCAATGAATCGGAACGACGAACTTTTCTCGCTCTGTCACGACAATCAGATTCAGTCGATAATCTTGTCTTTGTGCCGGTGTAAATTGAATTTTGAAGACTATCGCCAGACCTGCCGCAACTTTATGACTGACATTGGGGGGAGATAACAGTTGAAAGTATGGGGACTGTTCATGTGCTACTTTTACCAATCTTGGAACCTGAATTTGAAAGTAAATACCAATAGACAAATCTTTTTAATACTTTATCATTGTTTCGTAAAGTCAAAGGCAGCTCATACGTTTCATGTGGTTCACAGTTAATAAAAGTCATAGATGATGGAAAAGGTTGAAATATTGGATCTTCCATACTCACATTTGTACTCTGAAAGTAAAACAAGTTGAAAACAAGTAAGACAAAGAACCGATTCCGTATGTGTATTATTTAGCTAGAATTCAAAAGGAAACTTTTTGATAGGTAGTATTTCCCATGTCAAGCAATTCAACTTTCTCTGGAAGCTCCATAGTTTTAGTGATTTGCAATTTCTTTTTGCTATCCAAAGACATTTGAAACATGTACTCAGATGGAGTCATCTAAAATTTTTAAGATAGACAAACAATATAAAATATTTACTTTAATATATGCGGGCTTTTCCCTTAACAGTTTTGGATTCTTAGGTGCTACTACTTTACTCTCATAAGTCAATTCTTTTTCTTCGAAATTATTACTTTCCATAATAAAATCATAAGATTTACCATAAGAAATCATATCTAAAATATGTTATGATTTCAAAATTAATTAATAATTTTAGAAAGATTTTAAAAGAAAATATCAATTAAAAAATAAAAAATTAGTTGAAAATAGTTGTTTAAAATTTCTATAGAAGCAGATAGTAAAACAACTAAATTATAAAATAAATACAAATTTTATAAAACTCAGTTAAACTCAGTCTGTAATTCTATATTTTGATAAATTAATGAATGAAAATAAAAAAAGTACTATAAATCAAATATGTTTTGTAATTTTATTATTTTAAATAAACCTAATTTTGATTGTTCAAAATATATAATATTTTTATAAATAGATTTCTCCAAAAATAAACTAAAAATATTTATGAATTTAATAAAAAATGAAAACAAGTTAAATATTAATTATATTTTTTAGCAAAAATAGACTAATTGTAAAAATGTTAAATTTAATTATTATCTAAATTCAATGATATTCTCAACATTGTGAAATAATAATAATAATACGCTTGTTATACATAATGTATGTATATGTATAATGTATGTATGTTATGTATAACTTAAGTGAAAAGCAGATAAATTATATAAAAAGAGAGTACGTTTCTGTCAGTAACAAATCTTATTTGAAAGTTTAAAAGATTATCAGAAAACTTCTAATTTCCGATTACGAATTCAATTATCAGTAGACCACTCATTATTGCGTTGTGGTTCTCTTAATTTAATTAGTTGTTTATTTATTTTATTATACTTTATATTATTATATATAATTAACAGTATTTATGTAGATTTTGTCTCCATTATTCGTATACATTATTATTTATATTTGTTAAAAATAAAAGACAGATAAAAAAGGGAAAATGATAAAATTGACTATAAAAAGTTTACTCAAAAAAATGAAATAATAGTCAATCATAAAATTTATTTTAAATATGAGAAATTGTGGAGACCAAACAAAAATGTTCAATTGAAAATTGAGGCTTGCAGAAGTTTTTCCTAAATGAGCTAAATAACCAATATCATCAGAGCAGATATGAACCTGTCTCTATCGATGGCATGCAGAACATCTTAGTTATTACCTTTGAAAAACTGTATGACAGGATACTAGAAATAGAAATGATCAAATTAAGATCAGGCTAACTGTAACGTTAACATTATCTAAACTGTGCTAGGACGATCCTGTAATTGTTATTCATTGAAAAATTTTGTAATAATCAGGATTCAATTCTTGGTGATAAATTCGAATGTTGATAACTTCCAGCTCTTTATTTAATAATGTTTTTATCATATAATTAATTTTATTTTTATATTAGATTATAAAACAATAAATAATAACACCGATGGAGGGCATGAAATATGTTATGACTTATAATTGAAAATATATCTTGATTAACTTTGATCTTATGTTCGTACAAAATCTAATGCTATAAGCAGGTGTGTAGATTCTTTCTGAGCAAAATGATGATTTATAAATTGAAAAATAGTCAAAAAATCCATAAAGAAACCTAACAATTGTCGAGGATGAAGAAATAATTAATAATGCAGTGTAAATAATTTCTCATATTCAAAAGTATCTTAAGATTAAATAATTATAATTTTTATTCTTTGTACTATACTTGGCAGCCTTGAATTATTTAAAGATGAGCACAGTGAGGTCAAAACCGAGGTATTTATTTCTTTATATTAAAAAGTACATTAATTTTAGAATTTAAAGTTTTTATTTATCTTATGACAAATAGACACATTAAATAAATCAAAGTGTTTTCTATCGTTAAAAATGAATTTCTCTCATAAATCTGATACATGAATATTTGAATATAATATAAAATGGTTTTTCTGTAAAATGAATCCAATTTTGAATATGATCGTACGAATTGAATTTTATATCATCCAGAGATTATGCCACTGGCCTGAATAAATGAAAAGCTATTGATGCTTTGTCTGGAGAGAACATTGAATGCGGAAGAATTTTACATTACAGGCTTAAAAGTGTTTATTGACGATTAAAGAAAGATTGCGATTTCGTGTTGTCATGCAAAAGAATGACTTTGAGTCAATTGTTGGATGTTGCAGGTATTGTTTTACTCAATTCAATATTTAATCTTGTTAGTTGATCTTGATATCGTTTGTCCTAAATTGTTTCCTTTGATTTCAAAAGTTAATTGTACGTGAACCCTCATATCTCAACAAGCACAAAGCATAATTTTCTTATCATAATTATTACCTTTTGTGTTTGAGTTTTATGCCTTTCCTGGATTAACCAACGATTTCTTTTGCTTTTCGTTATCTAAATAAATCAATTTTTCATCACCGGTAACAATTCACCAAAATAAATTCTTTTTTCTCTGCTTGTTTCGTATTATAGCCAACGGTAAATTTGAAATATTCTAAATTAGTTTTTTAAACAAATAGCATTTCTAACCTATATAAACATACAAAAGGATATTAAAATAACTTATTTTGACTTAATTACAAATATAGTTAACGTTATTGATTATTTAATTCAAACCAGAATTAATATCTCATTACTCTACAGTGTTTCATAAATATGCACATACTGGTGATTATTTTCGTTTCAAACCCGTATACATATTTTTGAAACACCCCGTATAAGGGCCAAATTACAGAGTCTGAAAAGTTTTCTTCCAGCATGATTACTGTTTACTGAAGCGTTTTATTCTCAATTATTATGGCAAAATCAAACTATCTCAGATGACGTTAATAAAGTTTTAAAACCTATCTCTTAGGTACCACAAGACTTGATTTATTGTTAACCTAAATTCTCTTAATTTAATTTAAAGAAACATATCACCCAACAAACCAAAGATTGATCAAAATTAAAAGCAGACAGTCATAAATTTCAAAGTAGATTCATTTCATACGAGTAATGTTTGGCGATATGAATCAATCCACCTTTACTTATTAATATAAACAGATTTGAATTTCTTTAACCTATTTAAATTCATATGTGAGATTTCGTTTTCTTGATAAATATCAACTAAGTCACCAAAATTAAAACATGTTAAATAAAACAAGCATTGTTTTAACATTCTTTTGGCATTACTCTCATAAAAATTGTTTACCAATCAATCAAAAATAACTTTAAAAAATAGTAACTAATATCTCATAAATTATGTTGTGGGATGTTACTTCCATACATGAAAAAAACACTTAAGTATTTTTTTTCATTTACTTTCAGTCTTCATTAAAAATTAGTTAATACATATATTTAAAAAATAATAATTTAATTTAAAGGAAAATCTACAAAACATGATTTTTTTGTATTATATCAGAAAAAATATTTTTAGTAAGTCTAAGGATATAAACAGTAAAATGTCATCTTGTATTTACAATGAAAGAATATTTTTTTCAAAATAAAATCAATTCTCTGTCATCTCGCTCTTTTCTTTCAGTTTTCGTTTACGATTGTTTTTACGCTTCTGACTCTCTTTTTTCATTTCTTTATCTTGGAATATTTTTGTTAAATAATCTCTCTCTTCCAACGCTGTAAGAACGTGTAGTTGAACTAGACAACACTGTTTTGACGCGAATTTCGCAGCATCACTTGAACTTTTAAATCTTAAAAATCCCGCTAAATTGAAGTCACGAAAATCAATGTAAGCCACATCGTTCAACATTTCACTATCAGACAGTGCAGATTTGATTGATTTTTTTGTGAAGTTTTCCGGGCATTGAAATGCCACTATTGATCCGGATATAATCTGATCAGATATTTCTTGAATATTAGAGGTAGGCTGAACCTCAAATGTTGGTTGTTTTGCTTTTTTTCGTTCGTGCTCCTTGTGACTACATGGTTCTCCTTTTGTCAGATATTGATTAAGTAATGTTTTCATTTGCTTCAAATGCTCTTGTTGTGCTGCATAGAATTCGGACCGAAAAACCAGCCATTCCTTTTTAGCAATAGCAATAATTTTCGAATGGCTTTTCTCTTTTCTTTGATCTCCTGAATAAAATATGTTTCTCTTCATAAATTCTGTTTAAATCAATTTACAAAAGGATAAATAATAGAAATTTTAATTATAAAAATTATTGATTAAAAGAGTTCCACTGTCATTTAACCAGAAAAATTAGCTGCTCTAAAGATTTTTTAAATAAACTTACCAATCATTTCTTCAAAAAATAACTTCTGAGGATGTCCTAATAACTCCAACTGCTTTAAAGCATGACTATATTGATTGTTTGAATAAGAAAAATAATTCCAAGAAGCAGCTTTTCTGAGGTTTCGATCCATTAATTTGTATTCTTTTAATGCTGTTTTGGTGGATGACTTCATTAAAAATTCAATAAATGCAAATCCTCGCAATGATTTGGAGCTTGGATATCTACAAAAATATAATAATTTCAAAACAGGAAAATCGCTTACTTTGGTAAATCAATCCTCAAGATTGTACCAAATATCTTGAATATTTTCTTTAATTCTTTAGAAATCTCCTCAGTAGATTTATTGAGATGTTCTTCATTTAAAAAACCGCAAACAAATATTGTTCGACAATCAACGGGCTTGAGATTGTTTAATTCCACTATACGCCTGACTCCTTGATTTTCATCATCTAATTCTAATATTTTTGATTTAATCAGAGACAGTATAATTAATTCTTCTGAAGCATTAAGCTCAATTAATTTATTAAATTTTAAAAGTTCTTTAATGGGAACTGAATTATACATTGATGCTTTTATACATGATTTCATAAATTCATCACGAGGTAAATTTCCCTCACTAAAGTAAAACTCAAGTTGCCTTCGAATAGATTTTTTAATTTTTTTATCATAATCCTCATTGATCATAATATTAAAATATTTAAATAAGCCGTCAAGGTTTTTAATGCTTAATATTAAAACAAATTAATAAAATTGTGATAACATTATTACAGGTTTTTGCCGAAATATATAGAAAAATATTCAAAATATATATATAATTCTATTCAATATATATAGAAAGTTATTCAGAAATATATAGAAAAAATATTTGATTGTTTCTAATTGAATTTGATCGCATTTTAGTCAATCAAAAATATCAGATACATGGTTGCTATAAAAATGACGTGTTTCGTTGTTTTGTCATCTTTTTATTTATTAAATCAAATTTACAGGAATTTTATGCTTCAAAATCAAAGACGGATCTTTCGATGGGAACAGTTTTATGGAATTTATTAGTGCCAAGCTATACAATCATTTAAGGTTTGAACATTATAAATTTATCTATTCTTAAAAACATTTTAAAGTTTTTTTTTCATTTCTGTTATTTCATTATACTCCTATTTAATCTTAAAACGGATGTATGTAACTACCAAAACAGCCTTGCAAATTCATCTAGTGAAAAATCAATAAATATCCACATTTTGTAACTTATGATGCCTAGAACGTCTTTGCAAACTTGTATTGTGGTTCAAATAATTATTTGCCGATAGTACTTTGCTATAATTGTTCTAGTATGAGAATTATTTAAGCTACTTTTAACAAAAATTTCATCTATTTATCATTCATTGATTCTCCGATATTGGAGTCGTGATGCCTTATATTCGTCTATGATTTGTTGAGGTTCGACTCCAATCTCTTAATTTTTATAAATAAACTTTTGGCGAAAAATAAGGTTTAGTTAATACGCTG
>JBBMKC010224625.1:0-11980 GCA_037834085.1 Bipalium vagum
TATTATTATATTTTGACGGTTTGTGCCTTAGATAAACCCAACACATTCATTAACTATATGATAACAATAGTATTAAATAACTAGAAAATTGATGAGAGAATTTAGAAAGACTCTGATAAATAAAAATAGTGAAAATAAGAAATTATTTGAGAGTGATTTTGATAGTTTTCACTCACGTTCTTCAGTGTATAAATGTTATAAAAATAATTAATTTACTTAACACAAAAACAAATAATCTTTTTCACTTATAAATAAAATTTAATTATTCTCGATCAATGTTTTGAACATCTATTTTTCAAACTATTTTGGAAACTTAAAAATTCTGAAGTAAGTAAATAAGGTTACTTCAGATTTATAATTAAAATGATATACATTTTTAAAAATTATGAATATATTATTTAATATATTTTCACATATAATTCTTTTGAAAAAAAGGAAAACAATTTCACAAAATTTCTTTGAAAAATCAATTGAAATTGAAATTAAATAGATCTTCTTAGATCATTTGTCTTAAATATATTTGAAGCATGAAAAATGTCAAATTATATAAAAAATTGCAAATTTATGACTTATGAGTTCACATCAAAATATCTGTTTAACTTTCTCCATCTATGTATAATCGAGGTGACAGTGGGGGAACATTTTCATAAGTTTTATCAATGTCTTGGGATACTTATTGAAGAATATTCAAAGTAACGAAGTATCTTATTAGTATTATATATTCAAGAGAAAATCGCTTGAAAATTATTACTCTAAATTTGTATACTTATTGATTTCAAAGTAATGCTGGCAGAATTTCATTATATTTATCATTTGTGCTCTACCACACCTTTTTAGTGAAAAGGGTAGAACAAAGATTCTAGTATTATACTCTTATTAAATTGTGTATGTTTTGCGTATTCATCTGTTATGGTGTGGGGTTGTTTTACCTCATCTGGTGTTGGTCCTATTATCAAAGTAGAAGGCAACATGACTGCTGAAATGTATAAAACTAATTACGGCATAATATAAATGAAGATTTCAAGGACATTTTGCCAATTGAATGGATTTTCCAAACGAAATACTAATTTTGGGAAATGTTAAATTTTGCACATTGTTCTCAAAAATTTGTTAATATACATTACTTTTGTTGGTGAATTAATTATATGACCAGGGTTTTTAAATATGACTTAGCTAAACATAAAATTTCTACGTAATTTTATTTTTTAATTACAAAGATTTTATGCAATTTTTATCGTGTATACACTACGGTCCATAAAAATGTTAGCACCTTAAAATTTTCAATAACTTGTTATTTAAACTCCTATAAAATTAACAATTTTAAAAATAATCAGAAACAGGTTTTAGCATCTTGTAGAACATTAGTAACTAAAGCCAGTACAGAAATTTTAATTTCATGTAGAATAGTGTTGGGATACAACTTTTAAGTAAAGGTGTGTGTTTTTTTAGTTATCCACAGGAATAATCAGATTACTTTAGGTATTTATTAAAGAATACTTAAGTTTTCCGAAGAAATATAATTGAAATAAGTTTAATAATGTTGTTTAACTATACTTCAAAAAGAAATTTATTCAATTTTCAAATTTTTCTGTTTGAAAATTGGAAATTCAAAAATGTGACATTTTTTTATTTTTATAATACTGAGGCAAGATATTTTTAAAATTCATCATAAAGTATCTTTATCTGATGGTTAAGAGATACACAGTAATGAATTCCACACGTGACTATCAATTATCAAATGAAAACCGTTGATAGGTATGCGCATTTCGCAACTCAGGGTTTTCTATAGACAGATAAGTAGGATGATGTTGGAAGATTATTTTAAAAGAATGTACAGCTGGGACTGTAAGCAGAAAAAAAGGTAGTGGAAGGCCATTGAAAATGATGCCAAGGGATGGCTGATGTTGAAAAATGTTGGCTTTGAAAAATTGAAGACGTTCCTATCCTCAAAGTTTGAAAAGATTGCAGGTGTCAACATGAACAAATCGTAAATTTATCGTCGATTGCAGATTTTCGGGCTTAGGTTCCATACCGACGCAAGCCGATATCATCTCATGCTAATATTCACACAAGATTGACATGGGCTAAGAAAAATGAAACATTTAAGTATTGGAGTTCAGTGATTTGTTCTGACGAATCTAGGTTTTGCTTATTATCAAATCGATCAGAAATATGTATCAGAAGATCAAATGAAGCCTCCTACTTGAATGTCTTGCAAAAACGTCTAAATTTAATTATGTGATTTTTGTTTGAAATTACTTCAGCCATAAAGGTGTGGGAGTGCTGGTAAATGTCACAGACAAAAAGATCAACTCTGCATCTTACCAAGTTATTTTGAAGAATGGTTTGCTTCAATCTATTTTTAGAATGCATCCAGATAATGAATATCTATTTCAACAAGATAATCCGCCATGTCATAAAGCGAAATCGGTGTAAATGTGGCTGGAACAAAAAATCAATCCCTTTTATTTAGGATTGGCCACCACAATCTTCCGATTTAAACCCGGTTGAACATATATAGGACTATATTGATAGAAGTCATGGAAAACGTATGGGCAACAAAAAAGGATCTATGGCAACTGGTCAGGTCAGAATTGGAAGCAATCCACCTGATTTCGAGTATACCTACTCGTCTGAAGGAATTAATCAAATTGGACGGTGGATTTACAAAATACTGAACATAATTTCTAATGTATTGTGTTGGTAAATAATATTACATAATATGCAAAAACTGTTTCTAATTAATTGACCTTCTGGTACATAAAAAATATGTTAGTGTTACATCTTTTAATCATGAACTTTGACGTTATTTCTGGGAACCGCTTTTGGTTTGGGCAATGAAGAAAGAAATCAGACCACATGGTGACTCCGGTACTAATTTCCTCACTGGTTACTTTTTCCAATTTAATGTAAATGCAATATAATGATGGAATAATGACAACAAAATCTCTCCTCCTGTTGACGAATAGTTTGCAATGAGTCCAGCTCAATGGCTGCCTTCAATTTCTCATTATCGACGACTTCCGGATGTTTTCTATATTCTATTTCTTCAAAATTTTCACCGTCTTATCGAAAAAGTTGGTAAAATCGCTGATATAACTTGAAATATTCTAACTGAATACTTGACATATCTTGAGAGACTTTTGCATTTTCTTTTGTTTTCTTTAATGTACAATACATCCGTAAGACTTCATTAGCATATGATAAATTTACTCAATCATGTTTAACATATTTACTGCATTTTAAAAATCCAATATTGATATACTATAACAAAAGACACTCAGAGATTGCGCTTCAAAATGAATATTAAAACAATAATCAAGATATTTATATAAACGAAAAAAAAATTGATGCGAGCGACAATTCTAATTCAACAACCTACTATTTTTCCTTAAAGAACATTAATTTTTTTTATTTGAGAAATAAAAATTAAATTTTTAATTAAAGTGATTAAAATTTTACAAAGTAAATTTTACTCTTTATTGAAAAGAGATTTTATTTTTTAAAAAAATATTTTGTATTTCACTTTGCCAATTAAATAAAAATCAATTCAGATTTTTAAGATCTTAAATTAGTAAGGAATAGTATTTTATTTATTAAAAAGTGATATCCAGTAGACTGAAAATAATTTTAATTTAAGAAATAAAATATTATTTTTTTATTAACGGTTAATTCATTTCTATATTATTTGAAATGATCGTCTCCTTTTAAATTTAACTGAAAATATAAAAATTCTGATTTATTAATAATCTCTCAATTTTAAATATTTTAATAATTAATTCTTCTTTCATAAGGAAGAAGATTACCATTTTTTTAATTTTTGAAAAATAATATTAGAAAAAATTCTTATCTATCTTCTAACCAGAAAAGAAATGTTTTAATTTAGTGTTGAAAAATAAAAATATGTTAGAAACAATATGAGAAAAAATCTGAACAGAGGTTATCATTTATCATTATATCAATAATATAAGTCGTTTTTTATAAGAAACAAAATTTATTTCAGGAACAACGATTAAATAGTTTCAATTCAAAAGATATTCTCCATTAAATGTCAATTGATTCTGTCATCTTTGACGCAAAGAATGTATGCATTTCTTAAAAATGTCTTCTTGGTCTGATTCAAAGAACTGTGATACCAATATTTTAACCTAATCATTGTCTTAGAATGTTTTATTGGTCAAAGAATGCCGCATCAATCTGGATTGATGGTAATTCGATGGAGCTCAGTTTGAACTATATTTCGGATGGCACAACACTATTCAGCCAAGATCTTTGATTTTTTGTTGGTGATCTTAGCAATGTCCTGGCGAGCCCTGTCATGGAGAAATTTTGTTTTGGAGTTATTTATAACTTAATAACAGAAAGCTTGGTTCATATCACTGAGAAATGTCCTGCGTACAGTTTTGAATTAACCGTCTGACTCTTTCCAGCAGTTCAAAATAGACCAAACTTTTGTTGTTTCATCATACACAAAGTATGGCCCTAACTACATGATATTTGACTTTTGAATCGGTTTTCGCTGTTTAACAATGTCTAACCACTGTCGTTTTCTTGTCCTATTATTGTATGATAACTATTTTTTATCTGACCTTAAAATGTAGTCAAAGATTCCCCTGTTTTTAGCTTTGCTAATAAGAATTCCAGCATTTGGAACTTGCAACTTCTTGTGATTGCTAAGTGCGTGTGGAACCCATTTAGGGCGACGTTGATGTTTTTTGTCTTCAAGACTTGCATCATCATCTTGTTAACCCCGAAACAATTGCTGAAATTGGTGTAATAATGGAACATCATCACTGAATACTTGACACAAATTACGAAGTGATTCAGGGATTGTTTGAACTTGTTTGATTTTGTATAGTACACAAACCCGCACTATATTCTTTTCTATTATTTTTAAAAGATTTTTTAATTTAAAATTAAATCAATTTTAGGTAAATAATATATCAAATTACTTAATTAAAACAGTTTTATATAAACTTTTAAAATATTTTATAATAGCAAAAAAAATGCTTAGCCACTTCTATATTTGACCAACCTAATATTTCTTTTTCAATATATAATTTATGTATTAAAAATGAACTATTAAATTAAATGGAAATTAGTCTTATAATTCTAGAAGAACTTTATTAAAAGAGCTTAATCAATTTTCAAGTCGCATTTTTAAATTAATCGATCTTTTACACTAGAAATATGCATTTTAAAAAGCGACAATACCTTTCCCTCAACCTGATACTATTTGATTAATATTATTAATTTTGTTGATTTATACGTTTAACTACGTATCGTGTTTTTATTATTTACAACCTGACAGTTTTTCATTAAAAAATTTTTAGTTAAGCTGAAGGTTTTCTTTTTGAGTTAAAAAATTTATTTATTGCTGTCAATTATTTATTTTTTAAAATTATATATTAAATAACGTTTATTGTTTTAATTCATAATTATTCGAATTATCAAAGCAATAATCAAAGGAAATTCAGAGTGAAAAGCAAATGTGTTCCAGACAAAAATTTACGAAACTTTTATTAGATATTTCATTTTTAAGCTATTTTTATATGGGGAATGTTTTCATTCAAGATGAATTTAACACTTTTAAATAATAAATTTATTTTTATATATAGAGAAGTTACAAGACTGAAATACTCAAGTTTACAGAATTTTTAATGTAGAGATTTTTTTAATATTTAAAAATCAAAGTAATAAAACTAATAATAATAATAATAATAATAATAATCATCATCATCATCATCATCATCATCATCATTAAACTTTCAAAGAAGATAATTGTTTTATAAAAAAAATTTTAATTTACGATATTTTATGGGTTTTTAACAGTTTCAAATTTATTATTATATAATTAAAGTAAAGACTGTCCAAATTAAATAAATAAATAAAATTTTAACTGTCAGTTATATTTTATTCTCAAATATATAGCATTGTTGTGGAAGAAGAATCCAAATGTAAACAATAAGCTGGTTATTTCGTTGGTAAATATGTAACAGGTTGCCTAGAAAAAATCCATCTCACGTCAGTATTTGACAGCAAGAAGAAAAGTCTGCCACTGACTTATGAAAATCTTAAAATCTATAACAATTGATCAAGTTATGGACGCAGACTGTCGTTATGGGGCACCAAAAATTTGACAAAAGATAAATTGCAGAGAGAAAATATTGGCAGACAAATAGAAGCAGGAGAGAATCGTGCCTTTACTGTGAAAGTTGTCTTTTATTATATAGCTTATGTGAAAGTCTTCACCATTGTTTAGCTTATGAGCGTGCCATTAGGTACTGTTTTAATCTTTTAGATAAAAGAAAAACAGTTTGCAGAAAAGTTTCAGAAGTAAATTTTTGAGCATTTAATTTCTTAATATTTTTAAAACTTATTATTATAATGGAGACAAATATAAAGCTGTAGTATGATATTTAGGCGATTTTCATTGTTTAATTGAAAATTATTTGTTATTACTGAAAGGGTATGACGTAAAAGGTATAGACTACGAGAATGTTAAGATCATGTTAGTTTATTCATCATGAAAATAAACTCCTTTATAACGGCACTGTCATTTAATAATAATTTATTATTAATAATTGTGTCACGCATGGAATTAATCATTTGTTGCGATGTTGTACTTGCGGGTTCTTCAGGATGACTAATATATTTAATAAATGCCAATATTTAAACACCAGATTTTGAATTTTGATAGGGCAACATCACCTAATACTTTTACCATTTCATGATGAATTTGCATATACTTCAAATCTTTTTTCACAAAAAATTCATAACAAGGAAATGTTCGATTTTTCCATTCGAAAAGCGAGTCAACTCTAAACCACATAAAATAAAATATAATTTGACAAATGAACATAACATTTCGTGAATTTCACTGAAAAATGAATTTTAAAACATGAAACTCCATGAAGTTATTAATTATTGAACTGATGTAAAAGTCCCATCGATTTTCAAACATAATAATTTAATTATATTACAGAGTTTTGCAGAAATATATAGAAAATTATTCTTTATATTTATAATGGAAATGTACACTTAATAAATTATTGTCTCGTCAAGGCTTTTTCTATAAACCGCCTCATGTTGCGAAAATAATTACTTAAATCTATCTCGTTATGCATGAGTACTTGAGTAATCAAGCGGCCAGATCTATAATGATTCTCATAAAGGATGATATTTGCTACTAGCAGTTGAGGCGAGTATGGTGGCAGAAATCTATAAGCAATACCTCGTTCTCTCAGCAACTTAATAGCATCTGATTTATAAACAGGGAAAATATCTTCTTGTGGCCAAAAATCCGTGCCAAAATTTAATTTTAAAATTGGCACAGTACTTAGCCACCAGACTAAATCGATTTTTGTCAGTGAAAACAGTTTTTTCCCGTACATGATTTTCACAAACCCAGATACTTTCTTTCAACAATCGGTTTTTCTTATGTTTCTTACTTAAATAAATCAGAAGTTTTACTTACTTAACTTACTTTTTTCTCACTTAACATCTTTTCATATACATTTGAATAGTCGATAAAGAAATATTCAAATCCCATTCAATTTTTAATTTATTTGTATTTACATTACTATTTATATCTTTAAGCTTGCCTATTACTCTTTTCATATTCAACTTCTTCCGTTTACTTATTGTAAACTTTGGTCCACGACTCTTACAGATATCCTTCTTTAAATATCTGCATAAACTAATTACTGAGTTTCTTGTTATTTTCATAATTTTCCCTATTTGAGCATAACTTAATCTGTCTTCCTTTAAAATCAAGGTTTGAGTTTTTTCCGCAAATCTTTTCATTTAATTGCTAAAATTTAAAAAACATATATCATGCACAAATAATTACATAAGGTTTAATAAAATAATAGAAAATGCTTAATAATTAAAATTTTGAAGAATGATACTTTCATTTAAAAATGTATGTAAATGTAAACTTCTTATTTATATTATTTAAACAATTAATATTTCTAATATGATGAAAGATATATAACTTTGGAGTAATGTACGATACCCTTGAACTTGACATTATAAATAAATAAAATTATTTAAAATGAATGTAAATAATTATGTTGTGCATGAAAAATTATGATGACCAGTATTTATAAAGCATAATAAAAAAAGTAATATAGATTAAAAATGTATTAAACTTATTTTATTATCATAAAAATTCTCAAAAGGTAATTATTTTTAATATAATATTTTCAAAAATACATAGAAGAAATTTAGAAAACTATTTTTTGGATAAATTTTATAATTATTGTGATATCTCAGAAGACAAAATTAACATTTTCATATTTTTATTAAAATTTTGGTAATACATATTACTTTTAAATTTTTTCGCCTTTTGTATTATTTATTGTTAATTATTATTAGTAAAAGATATCTGTTCTACAATAAAAGTTATAAAAAAAGTGTGAATTTAATTTAATAAATAATAATATTATCATTTTAGAACCTGAGTATTAATCCTTCCAATGTTATATTTCTGAAGCTATCGAATCTTCTTTCACTCAAAAATAAAATTGAATACTTTGTCAGTGTTTTAATGATGTTATGTCGAGTACCATAGTCTAAAATTGTTTAACCCAATAAAAATATTTATATTTGGAGATAATTAAAGTTAAAATCTTGGGCTTATAAATGAGATAGCAAAATATCATCTGGTTATCAAAAATATAAAAATACCTATTCGTTTTTTATATTATTAGAAGAGACAAGTAGAAGACTAGTACCCTGTCCTTTTGCATTTCCTGTTCATTTCAATTTATCGACAATCAAAGACTTTCAATAATAAATTTTGCAATGTTTTTTTTTGTTTAAATAATATTAAAGTCTTCATAAATATATAATATTGAGACATTTAAAATGATTTTATATTTCGAAGTTTAAATTAACAGATTGAAACTTGAAATTTAAATCAATCTTGAAAATCAATTTTGTTTTAAAAGTGATGATTTTAATGATTGGCGTGTGTGATATATTGATTTGATATATAAAAATGATATGTTTAGCTAAATTGATTTCAAAAATGAGGTAAAAGCAAGAAGTAATTTGAAATCAAATGTACAATTTTCCACAAATATAATGATGTTTTGAAAATTTTTTTTTCTTGGACGGTGTGCCAAAAAGCACAACATACAATATTTTAACGAATTCAAAAAAGAACATAAACCAGGAACAAGTAGAATACCAGTTATAATGACCAATGACGGTTTAAATGATTGGCACTAATGCTTGATAATAATGACAGAATAGGTCCAAATGATCTCGCAAAAAATTTAGAATGTACTAAGCAAGTCACTTGCATATACGAAATCGGAAATATTACTTGTAAAAAGAAGATGTAGTTCGATGAAAAAAAATTATCGAAGAAAAATTTATATTTTGGATGACCAATTTACCTTTACATAAGAATTAAATATCTGGTAATGATAATGATTCCGGTAATGTTCCAACTGAAGTTAAATTCAAGGTTAAAAAGAAATTTGAGCCAAAGGTGATGATGTATATAGTCGTCTCAAGCAAAGGTTACCTGACTTTTATTTTATGCCAAATGATCAATAAAAAAATTTATCAAAAGAAAAGTTTGGCTAAAATTTAGATGCCATTTATTAAAAAATATCATGTCATTATGATTACTTATTCTGGCTCGACAACAACATCATCACAATATGCGAATACGTTACTCAACTTTCTGAATTTAATGGATATGTCGTTTGTAGAAGATTTCTTTGGTGTACTGAGGATCTTAGTGTACACAAAAGAATAGAAAGCTAAACCTATTAAACAATTAACAACACGTTTGAAGATATTTTTGAAAAAATGAGTCTAATTTGAGTACGACGTGCTTGTTCTACAATCAATACCAAACTACGTTATGTTGCTGATAATGTACCTTTCATTCAAAATCATTGATATTTTATTTTGTTAAATATTTCTTTATAGAAATATAATAAAACATTTTAAAATATTATTTTTCTTATTAAGTCTTGAGTGTGTAATTTTGTGCAAATTTTAGGCTGTAACCACTTTTATTTGTTATAAGAATACAGTTTTTTATTATATCTTTTTTCTGGTCCTCATATCATATTTGAGATAATCATGGAAAAACTATTATTTTTAATTATTGATTAATTAATAGAAATCTATATTTATTATTATTTCTTTTTATAGAAGTATAGAAGATATCTTCTTGAAGAAATCAGGCATCATTCATCAGAATAACACAACACTTCATATTGCAAATGTAAGGATTAAAATTTAATTAATATTAAATAATAAATCATAAATATTTTTAAAATAAATTTTAAAGTGACATATTAAAATTGAATCCTTAATGTAAAGAAATAATTTTAATAAATTTAAAGGTTTCTTTTAAAAATTAAATAATTAAATAAATTTTAATAAAATTTTCAGCTAATTAATTTTTTTTAATAAAGGATAAAAAGGGACACTTATTAAAACTATACAATTATTTTCTTCGAATAAAAATATTACCAAATCTTGAGTTTATCAATTCAGAAACTGTTGATAACGTCTCAGTAAGTAACAGCAAAAAAGGCAAACAAAACTTTGTTTGACAATCTTTATCACATCCTCCTTATTGTCTTGACCTTCTGTTACCATATTTTCGAGGCAAACAATGTTTTTGAGTGTAAAAGCTCGTTTCTTATGAAACTGTAAATATTTTAATCAAGAATTTTTCAATTTCATGCCATTACATATTATACAGATTGAATTATGAAATGTAGTGACATTGTAGAAAACAAAGGTAACTATGCATTTGATTAATTTATCTGCTCGGTCATTATTTAAATATTACTCCAACAAACGAGAACATAATGAATTTATTGAACAAATTTGCCTTTTATAAAGAGTTTGTTTTTTAAAATGTCTTATTTTAACTCAAAATCAAATAAAGGTAAATATCAAAACTAAGTTCCAGTGAGACCTAATAATTTTCAGTTCATACTTTACAGTTTTAATTATCATGAATTGTTCATATTTTTTTACATAATTGTTTATATAAGTTTTATTAATTTAAGCAAAAGAAGAAAATAATGATGAGAGAAATTTTTCTCGACATTGCCAAAGGGTGTGGTAGCATATTTAGGAGCTTTGGAAAACTTTTTTCCTATCATATTATTCTTTTTAAAAATTTCAAAAAAATAAAGTAATTTACAAGGTAATATTTAAATATTATTTTCATTATAAATATATAAATATATATAATTATATTTAAATATTATTTTAAATTTAAGAAATGATCAATATTAATAAAACAAAATTTTAATATTAATTATAGGTTTTTGATTAGTTGAAATAATTTTCATTAATGTAAATGTAATATTTAAATTATAATTTTATTACTGAAATTTCAATGTCTGATTGGAACGTTTTGTTTTAATTAAAAAAATATTATCAATATTTTCTGACGTATATAGATTATATATAAATTGATGGTATCTAATTTCACAAAAATTATAGAAATTTTAAATGCACATTTTATTTTAAATTTTAAATTATTAATTTTTTTCAGTTATTTTTGTTAAGATATATCACTTTTAAGTTTAAACTCAATATCATTAACTTAATTGATTTCAAGAAATATATAAATGTCTCAAATCAATACGTCAAAGATGACAATGTCTTCAAGTAAATCACAAAATCTCAGTCCTTCTAACGTCACCGATATGGTAACGTAGCAATGAAAGGAAAAAAGACCAAAATAATTTTATAGAAGAAACTTATTTAAAATGGCTGACTATATATTTACATAAAGAAACTACTCAGAGCCAACTCAGGACTATTAAAGCACCTTCAAGTCTATGGACCTCAACAAAACCCTTGTTGTAGGTAAAAATAATTACTATTATTATTACTATTATTATTATTATATGTGGTCTTGCATTATCATGCAGAAATCTTATGGTGGTAGAATCGATCCCTTTGTTTTGTAGAACTTGATTAACTG
>JBBMKC010224636.1:0-11979 GCA_037834085.1 Bipalium vagum
CATGCACAATAGAGAGGTTTATACATAAGAAAAGGTTCATGCACAGGAAAATGTACAAAATTTAAATCAAGAACTAAGTGAATTGTGACACAAAAGTCAAATGTCATGATTGTTTTTCTCTTGAGGATTTATTGAGGTTTTAGTTGATTGTTCATCAGTGCCTGGGAGTCCCCACAAATTCAATGAGTAAAAGATATGAAAACCTAAATATATACCATCTGAAATATTAATAAAAGTTTTGAATAAATAACAACTTTTCAATTTTATTTTTTTAAAAAAAATTGAAAATATTAATTTTTGAAAAACTTTTTCTAAAGAGAATACGTTATCATGAAAATACTACAAAACATGAAAAAATAAAAACGAAAAAACAACAACTAAAACAATACGAGCAATAAACAATGAAAACAACGAAAACAAATAAAATCAGCAATGATAGAATTAATCAATTTCAAGAAGAATCTCTAGATTTTTGTCAAAGTCGGAAGATATATTTAATCACCTATTAAAAAGAATAAATTTTTTAATAATTTTAAAACTGGAAAATATTTAGGTAAATTACCTTTGAAATCTTTTAATCCTTTATCATGACCGTGAACAAATATTAATAAAAAATTAAAAAATTATGAAGGATTTATAGAAAATTTAAATACTCTTTCTATTCCAAAATCAGATTTTTTTATTCCAATAAACAGATAGATCAAGCATCAATAAAGCATGGTGTAAAACATTTATCAAAAGATTCAAAATACACGTACGATGACGTCCATATATTTTGAGTCACTATGTAAAAATACACATAATATAAGATTATGAATTGAAGAAATTTAATGATTTTAACTATTTTAATTTTGATACATGCTGATGTTAGCTTTATATTTCAGCCAAAATTATTACATTTCATTATTGTATAATTGTTCAATAATAAGTATTAATAATAAGTAAATATGTTTTTCTAATTTTTTAAAAATTTTCATGTTATTTAAATATATAATATATTTAATAGTTTTTTATTTATTAAATAAACTCTATATTTACAACATGTAACTGATTGTTACCTTATATTTTTTATAATTTTAGAAATATTTTTGTTAAAATATAACTCGGTTATCTATATCTATTAGGGAATTGGTTATTCAAAATTTAAAACACTGTTGGTTTCAGTTTAGTCATTTGAAATGTAAATAAAAGATATGTCACTGATGTCTTGTATTCAAAATTAGTTTAAAAATTGATGTTTGTAAGAAATTTGTTTTTCTACATTTACAAAAATTTTACTTCTGAAATATTTGAATGGAAACATGTACTTCATTATATTCTCTAATATAGTTAAATAAGGACTGGATCAAAATAGTTATAGTTAGATATTTAATCATTTGGTGGAAACGATATGGGTGGCTCAAAACAAATGGACGGCTTTGTAGATATATTGTTTTTGTTTAAAGAATGTTATATTTTTAATTCTTTAAGAATGTCTTTAAATATTTCTATTAAAACTATGGGAGACACTTTATTGAAATCTAATAAATATGCTATTTTAAAAGCACGTGAATTAAAACCCAAGAAATGATTTTATCCTTGTGAGTATATATCAAAGTACATAATATATGAGTATATGATAAAAGGTACTAATTAAATGTAATTATTATTTTATTAATAAATGAGAATTTTAATAATTTATATAATTATATGCAATAAATAAGATAGAGAAATATTTTTGCAATATTTTGATACAGATCCTATTTATTGTTATTCAGCTCCATTTTTAAGTTTGAATATAATATTAAAATTATTAAATGTAGATTAAAATATTTTAAACCCGAAACATACAATCAATTATTATTTATTTAAAAAGAAATAAGAGGAGGAATTTCTTCTGTATATGGAAAAAGATATTTTAAATCAAAAAATAAAATAACAAATGACGTTTTTGATTATTGTTATTATTATTATGAACCTTCTAAATATGAATTTGATGAGGTTGTTAAGATTTTTCACACTCTTTTTCATTAATAATTTAAATAATTCAGCAAAGTTTCATGAGCCATTAGCAATTTTAAGTTCTTATTTTAAAGAAAGATGTTTAAAATATTCTAATAACTTATATTCTAGTTTTTTGACAAAATCTTTACCAACAGGAGAAAAAGTAGAACCGGATAAACTATCATATCAAAGAACTGAAGAAAATAAAAATTATAGATATACATTTATTTATGTAGTTGATTTAGAATATCCATCTGAGATAAAAGAGAAAAGAAAATACTTTCCTTGATGTCCAGAAAACTTTTAAGTTAATGATTCTTTTTGGGTAATTAGTAGGAAAGTGTGAAAACTTCAAATGTATTTAATGATAAAATAATCCTCACACAATTTAATAAAAATAATTAAATAGTCGAAGGTGGTTTATTAGATTTTTATTTAGATCAAGGAATGATATTTTAAAAGATACATAAGAAATTGATATTAAAAACATCTTATTTTTTAAGGAGTTTAACCATTTATGGGTTTTTATCTAGAAAAAAGAAAAGAAGCTAAAAGGATGGATATGTTTTTTGGAATTTTTTTTAAAATTATTAAATAACTCATTTTATGGTAAAACATTAGAAGATATTAGAAAAAGTCAAAATATAGAAATAAAGTGATTATAAAAATATAAATTAAATGAATCAAAATTAACAATTAAAAGATAAAGATATTTACCGAAAGTATAGTAAAATAAAATTTGATAAATTCAATTATGAAATTTTTTGTATTAGAATATTCAAAATTAATAATTTATGATGTTTTTATAACAATTTTTATAATAAAAATAAAATATATGTTGGCGATGTTGAAGAAATTAAAGCTAAATATTTTATAAAAGAATGTGAAAAAGAAACAGAAATTTTTAATTATATAAATGGTTTTGATTTTGTCTCATGAAACCTCAATTTCTTTTTGCAAAAAGTTCGTTTTACATTGAAACATTATGTTAAGTTTTGAATTTAGTTAGGATTAACTTTAACACTCAGTATCTTTCCAAAACTTAACGTGGCTCGTTAGGTACGAAATTGATCAGAAGGATTTAGAGTGTGTTACGTTCGGTTTATATGCAAGGTTGTCTTGATTTATATTTTTTTAAATCGACTGGGTAATGGTAAATTAAGTGCAAATATTCGATTACTGAAACAGTTGCAAAAACTATTTTAATTTTAAATACTTCAAAAAAATTCGATCACTAAGCCAAATCAAAAGAGTTATTTAATTTAAATAAAATATATTCAAATATCAAAACTTTGTTGAACAATATTTTTAATATGAACACAAATATTATTATTAATGATAAATCCCGGAGAAACTTTAAAATGTTTAGTTTATGCTCTTCGCTGCCTTAGCCTCAAGAGTCCTCGAAAGTAAAAAGCGCTTACTTTTACGTTGAGAAAGCAAAAAAGTTTAAATTAGAAGAACATAAAAAAATGATTTTGATATTAGAACAACAATTGAGGATCTATCCAATTGTTGAATTCCGGTTAATTTTAAAGGTAATCATTTAATCGAATTTTCAATTTGTAGAAAAATTGATATTGTTGATTTAAATAGAAAAATAATTACTTTCTAAATCTGAAATATAGAATGGCGTGGTTAATCTAGATATCTTTGACTTTAATACTTCGGAATCGAAATATATGTCTTTAAAATTCAAGATTTTTTCTTGATTTCTGCTTTCTATAGTCGTTTATATCCTCTTGAATGTTTATCTCCTCTTGTGCTTGATTTGATTGAATATTTATTATTTATTTGAATAGAATTCTGACTTTATATAGAATTTTTGACTTCTTTTTCCTGTATCCAATTTCCGAATTATCTTATTGAATATCTGACAGCTGAGGTGAACTTGTTGTTGTAATGGTTTTCGCGACTCGAGGATATTGTCTTATTTTCTAATTATCAATGACTTCATAATCTCTAATTTCCAAATTGATAATAATTGTTATCGACGTTAGTTCGCTTAGTCTCTCTTAATTATTTAGTATTATTCCAATTTATATACTATTTTCTTATAAATATTAATTATATTTTATTTATTTATTTTATATTTTTATGATTTGAAGTTTTCGGGATTTATCAATAATAATTTACATTTAATAATAATTCACATATATTCTACACACATACACGATAAAAATTCTTTACAATATTATAAGATGTTTTGTTTCATGCAAAAGATCACTCAAAAAGGTTGAATGAATCAAAAATGTTTAAAGGGATTTGTTCAGTCTTTCATCTCCTGAAGATGGAAGTTTGCCTGGGAGTCCCCACAATTATATTAAAACGATGGTTTTTGTAATTCGCAGTTTCACTTCAAAAGCTGATTCGTTACAGCTCATGTTCATATAAGTATCTGTTCTCTTTCCATACTTATGTCATAAAAAAATTGAATTTGTATTTTAAATTTCATTTATAATAAATATTTCCTCTGTCCATTCAATTTTGTAACCTTTTCAAATTTATTTTTAATCATTTATCACCAATATTGATTTGTGGTTTTATTTAAAAAGAATTAATCGTCTCGTTTGTTTTAATTTCTCTTCTAACTTAATTTCATTAGCCTAAGGCTTTAATAGCTTTGTTGGATCAGTTGAAGGGTCTGAAAACTTCATTGGAATTTTAGATAATTAATTAGAAGAAATATCTATTTTATGTGTATCAAATGTCGTAGCTTAAATAAAATGTTACAAATAAATAATAGTGAACCCTTTTTGTAAAAACATTCAAAATATTGAGAATTCAAAATCAAGTTTGTATAAATCTTCATAATTGAGAGCCCTGAAAGTTTTATTCTAATTTATTAATTATAACTATATATTACAAAGTTTGATTTGAAAGATTATTTTTAATCTGCATTAAATTAATTTAATAAAACAAATCTGAGCCTAATCACGTGTAATGTCCGAGTCAATTTATTATTGAAATTTTATGACAAATTATTGATTATTTTTCAAGATTTAATCGAAACTGATCAATATCTTTAGTTGAACTGATTATATACTCTCAATAAAGTCATACTGTTGTATATCAGTTCTTTTACAAATATCAATGCATCAAATCGTTGGGAAAAAGTCACAAATAATAGAAAAAATAATTCTTTATACACGTATATGTTAATTTCCTATTAAATGTGATGTAAGATTAAAAGATGGCTAACTTACCTCAAAAAGGACTCAATTATCGGGATTTAACATAACCTGAATGATTAAATCAACCTTATCACTAAAAATACACTAATCAAGTTTAAAACGCGACCAATGTTAACAATTAATTAAAAAACTTTAAATTAAGAAATTTTTTTGTACAAAAATATATTTTTAATCTAACTCAAAATGGATAATTTTACAATTCTTAACGAATAAACCAGCTTAAAGAGTAAGATGAAACAAAAAATCGAATTTCGTTCCTACTCTCAAGGGTTTTTAACAAAATATTCTGTTCTCCGCCCTATTTGATGTGATAAAAAGAAATTGTTTAATACTAGACACTACTGTAAGATATCTTAATCTTCAATATTTATTTACTTTAATACAAAAAGCACAACTCTTATTCAAAACACTGTCAATTTCAATATATTATTTCTTCAATTACCTGGTAGATTATTCTTCAAAATCTAACAAATATTCTGATAGCATTGTGAAACTTTAAAAGGACAGGAGCGTTCAGAAGAATAAAAGTCAACACTCATTTTCATCTACCCTCACTCAAATAACTTAGCAGATCATATTAAAATTTTCTACCCATTATTTCATTCTTACTAAAAACTATTACGGTTACATATATAGGCTTAGCAAAATTGAAAAATCTAGTATATCTAAAACATAAAATGCTAAAGCTGAGTCAAACAATTCCCGAAATTCAAAGACACGTGACACTTCAAAGGACAACCCACGCAAAACTTTTCTTACAAAATTGACATTCTATCAAACATTGATTCTCTTAAATATAAAATTTTAATTAAATCGATTAAAATAATTCAATTTCAGTAATTATAATTCTTATTAACATACATTCTAAATCATGAACATTATATTCTTAATAAAAATTTTAAAATGAATTTAAAATATCAATTTATTTTTCAGAGAATTTAAAATAAATACCTAACAACAATGTGCTGTGATATATATATATATATGCTTAAAAGATGATTCGATTTTCAATGTCTTCTGAGCAACAAATTTTTTTCATCAAAATGCACCAAACATGCTATCACCCCTCTAAACCACCGTCAAATCTCATTAATACAATAAAGTAAGAACGTCAGAATGAATTATTTAACAAAAATAATCAATGAAACATCATATTTCCCAAAAAATTGTCGATCAATCATCACAAGCACAAAGACAATCATAATTTTATTCAACATGAAAATGATAACAAAATTGTATTACACACTCCACAGCACTCGTTCTCGTTTCTCTCTCCCCTCCCTACGCTACTACACTTCTTGGAACCACCCTTCTCTCTAGCCCGGTCACCCCCACTTCTGCCTCTCAGTTATAGAGATCATCATCCGCCTCATTGAAACCTGCTCCAGCTCCCCCCACCGTAGTCGGAACGCCACCTGTTGATTGAAGATTGCCCCCTGCTCCTCGATTAAAGTCAGTGTTACCACCGCCCAACGACGAATCGTTATTGCCACCACCACCAGCAGCGCCGGCGGGGAATCGGAAACTGGTTCCGAAGCCACGGGATTGTTGCAACGTTTGAGCGAACATTTCGTACTTGCGCACATCGTTATCGGTGACAGACCGACGAGCAAACTTCATCGCTTCCTCGAAGTGCTTTCGCGTTATTTCCGGTACGGGGTCTACATCATCGTCCTCCATTGGCTCGCCTCCCTTGGCCGCCTGTTCCCGCGTAGCCTTGATATCGGCTTCAATGCACTCGCGGATGGCCTGCTTACACGCCCGCTGACAGATCTCCGTTAGATCTGCTCCCGAGAACCCGTGCGTCACCTTGGCAATATAGCCGATGTCTACATCGCGGGCGATGGGAGACTTGCGGAGGTTGGCCTTAAGAATTTGGACACGCGACATCTCATCTGGTAACGGGATGTAGATCAATTGATCAAGCCGACCAGGACGCAGAATAGCTGCATCGATTATGTCCGGCCGATTGGTTGCGCCGATGATAAACACGTTCTTTTTGGCTCCCATCCCGTCCATTTCAGTGAGCAACTGGTTGATGACCCGGTCCGCTGCTCCACCACCGTCGCCAACGCTACCACCACGTGATTTTGCGATGGAATCCAATTCATCGAAAAAGAGGACGCATGGTGCAGCCTGGCGTGCTTTGTCGAAGATGTCCCGCACGTTGGCCTCCGATTCACCGAACCACATCGTCAGCAGCTCTGGCCCTTTTATACTGATAAAGTTTGCCTGACACTCATTGGCTATAGCCTTGGCCAATAGTGTTTTACCACACCCAGGTGGCCCATAAAACAGGACTCCCTTGCTAGGAGTCATGCCAAACTTGAGGAACTTATCTGGGTGCTCCACTGGATACTGGACGAGCTCCTGGAGCTCGCGTTTGACTCCCTGCAGACCACCAATGTCGTCCCAGGTAACGTTAGGCACCTCAACCGTCGTCTCACGCAATGCCGAAGGGTTGCTCTTGCTCAGCGCCCATCGGAAGTCCTCCATGGTGACGGCGAGCGAGTTGAGAATCTCTGCATCGATCTCCGGCTCCTCCAAATCGATCAGATCCATCTTATTTCGAATTTGCTGCAGTGCAGCTTCAGTGCACAGCGCAGCCAAATCTGCACCAACGTGACCGTGCGTTTCGCTGGCGACCTGCTCCAGATCGACGTCGTCACCCAAACGCATGTTCTTTGTGTGGATACGTAGGATTTCCAAGCGGCCCGTCGTGTCGGGAATGCCGATATCCACCTCGCGATCGAACCGACCGAATCGTCTCAGAGCCGGATCGATACTATTCGGTCGATTGGTGGCTGCCATCACAATCACGTGGTTGCGTTGTTTGAGCCCATCCATCAATGTCAGCAGTTGGGAGACTATTCGCCGCTCCACCTCTCCGTGGGTCTTTTCACGTTTCGGCGCGATTGCGTCCAATTCATCGATGAAAATGATGGCCGGCGAATTCTTCTCTGCCTCCTCGAACGCTTTACGTAGATTGGACTCCGACTCTCCCGCCAGTTTCGACATGATTTCCGGTCCATTTATTAGAAAGAAAAAGCTGCCCGTTTCGTTGGCAACGGCGCGAGCAATTAATGTTTTTCCGGTTCCCGGCGGTCCATAGAGTAGAATTCCACGAGGCGGTTTAACACCGATTGCCTTGAACAATTGTGGGTGGCGTAGCGGCAACTCGACCATTTCTTTGATCTGAGCCAATTGCTTTCGACAACCTCCGATATCATCATAACCGACTTCGTTCAGTTTTTCGTCTTCGTCAGCACGCTGCACCGGGTCACCTTCGAAATGTATTACGGTTTCAGGGGCAACAATACAGTATGGTGATGGGTCAGTTTCTATTACTTTGAACTCTACAGCTCTCATGCCACCACGAACAACGAAGATATCGTCTTTTCTTACTGGTCGATATGCCTCCACGAAATACGGTTTGAGAAAAACTTCGTAAATATTTCTGTATTAAATAAAATGAATTAAAATTTTTCTATATTCATTTTTCTTTTTATTGATTAATGTAAATATTTTATTATAAATATTGATCAGTTTTGTATGATTAATAATTGGTTAAATAACAAGTTTAATAGTTTATTAGTGAAATATCACTACTTCGATTTGTTTCAAGACTTAGATAAAAATTTATAATTTGTGATTATTAAACTATTTATATTATTGATGTAATAATATTTTAATTACTAATAAACAGTTCCTTATTATTTTATAATTATTAATTTAATTATTTCATGGCTAATAAAGTTCTTCTTAAATCGAGAATTTTCAAACAAGTTCAAATTACATAAAACATTTTCTTATTTACTAAAATTATATAAAAATGAAATTTTAATTTATTTATAAATTAAATAATTTTCATAGTACTAAATAATATAATTTTATAAAAATTTTAAATAGGAAATAAAGAATAATTTCGTGTAAAAATTCCTTGGTTAATTGAATTGAACTATTTATTCAGAATTTGCGCGTCGACTGTTTACAAATTATATAATCAATGAAAAATTAATTTTTAGAAAATTATTTTTATATTCAAATAATTATTATGACTCAAGTTATGATCACTGTTAATTATAGATCTATAAATTACTTATTCATATTTCTTTATTAATTTATATTGATAATCAATACTTAAATTTACTGATTTAAAATTTTTGATTTAATAAATAGCAAGTTTCAACTAAAATGAACTTAATAAAATGAGAAAATTATTTTTTTTAGAGAACATTGTCAGTTTTCTATATAAAGGGCTGTATTATTAATCATTCATTAATTTTGTTTAATTTGACAGAATTTACACTCAAAACAATTAAAATTGAAATTCATTTTATATTATTATATAGGTATTACTATTGATTTCTGAAGTCACTCTGCTTCCATTTTTGGGTAAAAATCGGAAATATGAAAATATCTTATCTTAGAGAAAAAGCAAACGAGAAAAACAAAGTCCACCTTTCTATAGTTTTTTTGGTCGAACTAATAACTTTTCGGCATACTAGCAATAATAATAGAGCATAGCTATTTTAATGAAGCTTTAAATTCATTTTAAACTACTGATTTCTCTTTTAAAAATTCAATAATTTTTACAATATTAATTCTTAATTGAATAATTAACGATTTTATAAAAATGAATACTAAATAATTGAATATATTCTTATAAAAAATTGACATTTCCGTCGAGTATATAAATTAACGATTTAATATTATTGATTTCATTACCTTTATAATTATAGATTTTTCAATATTCTTAATAAAAAGAAAAATTTTAACAATTTCTCAAATATCGTTTTCCTTTATTTTTCAATCGTTTACTATTATTATTATTTAAAAATCGATAAAATCGATTTCTTAATATAATAAATTTCATACTTGTTTTAACAAATCTTAGAAACCACGTCATTATTATTACCAGCTTCAATAAATTAACGATAAACAATCTAAGACATCGGATATAATAAAAAGGAAATTAATAAAGGAACTGTTGTACCGTGTGCTTTAAACGTAATAAAAGATAATATCTCCAATAATGAAAATCGAGTAATATTATTTTAAGGGAAAATTTGATAATATTAAATCAATAAGAAATCAATATATTTTATAAAAAAATTTTGTAATATTGATTGCAATATTACTATTTCTTTTTGTGTAAAAATCGAAATCATTTAAAATTTTTAATAGCTAAGTGATCAATTTCAGTACAGAGTGATAGTGAAAACATTAACAAATTTAAATCGCATGTTTTAATGAAAATTCCGTTTTATTTTTAAACCAGAAAATATATTACAATAGAATTTATATTAAGTTTTATTAACCAATAAATAATTATCCATTTCGTTTTTATATTTTAGCACTTAATTTTCTATAAATTAAAATGAAACAAAGTTTATTCATTAAAAAAATGTTTAATGAATAAATTTTCAATTGAATTAATAATTAATAGAAACATTTTGACATTAAATAATTTTGATAATTTTTCTCAAAAAATTTTAATTTTTACTGATTTAAATATAATTATTTATTGTTTAATATTTGTTTTCAATCTTAATTTTTAATTATTTCATTTTAATTGTTAAGTTTTTTGAACTAATTCGCTTTCATTAATAACAAAATATCGATTTAAGAGAAATCAATTATTTCTTATTTTAACTATTGACGTAAATATATTTATGATTGATTCATTTTTCCTATCCCATCATATTTTATAACTTTTAAAATACACCATCGTTGATTTTTTCAATTATTTTGGAAATACTTGTACTAACCCTGTTACTCCTTCAATCGTGTCGTCAATGGGCAATATATGAACGCGCTTGCCATAATTGATATTGGGACATGGCTGGACTGATATCACATCACCCAATCGAACTCGCAAATTTTTTCTGATGCATCGATTCATTCTGATCTTTTCGTCTGCACAAGTCTCGTCCAGCAGAGCAATGCAGACCGTTTCCCGGCGTTTCTTGCCCTTGATCAGAACTGTATCACCTCGGAAGAGTTGCAATTCGTCCATTTTTTTCTAAATAGATGTTTTTTTCATCAAAATAGGTTTCTGTTTGTAAAATCCCGTAGACATTACTTGAGACATTGAAACAACGGAATTGTCATCGTTTACTGGGTCTTCAACAATCAACCTGTTTGGTTTTGATTTATTTCGCAATATTGCCGTTTCTAGGTCATCATTTCTGTGATAAATAACATAAAGAATTAAGCGGAATAGTTAATGACATAAAATACCTGTTTGAAGCCATATTAAATAAACTGACTATGCAAAATTTAAATATTCAAGTTTTATTGGACCAAATGGACAATTAAAACAAAGTTATTTAAATGTTATATTTGATAAAAGATGATTATATAAATATGTAATGGAGTTTATTTAAGATAATTTTCTTTTACTTTTTTATGAAAAGTCGATAAATTTTCATTAAAATTTTAATTCGTTTTTTAAAAATTTTATATATATTATTTAAAGTTTTCATTTTTTTAAGTAAAACTACATTTTAAAAATTTACCTGACTTATATATTTTTATAATTTTAGAAATATTTTTGTTAAATGTGGCTCTATTATCGCTAGCCATTAGGGAATTAGTTATTCAAAAATTGAAATCCTATTGGTCTCAGAGGAAAGTTGCAACGGAACTTAATATTTCAAAGTATGTGGTGCAACATATCAAACTCAATATTCAAACTCAAGAAAACAAAATATATTGGGTTCAGTAAAAAGTCTTCGTATTTTTAAGAAAAATTGAAAGTCATTTTTTTATTATTACAAAACATTTTAATCAACAATGT